>APFE031144102.1:50006-146984 GCA_000404065.3 Pinus taeda
TCATCCATATTAGCTTCCACACCCTTTATCTTAGATTCCATGCCATTTATCTTAGCTTCTATTAGCTTTTGTGAGGCTAACATTTTTTGCACTTGGTCTTGTAATTTTGATATATCATGTAGCATTTCTTCCTCTTATTCATGAGTCATGCTAAAGCTTTCAGGTTCCTTACTAGGTGTTTGCATTTTCTTTCCTCAGGGCATCAGTTATCGATAATAATGCTCTACTAGCCCTTTGAATTCCTTCAAAATAAATTTTCAAACCAATCTTAAGCAAAAATTTAAAGGAATCTACACACCTTTTTTCACTCTGCAGGAGCTCAATATATCGCCCAACTTAGAATTATCTATCATAATCAAAATTTAAAACAAAAAGGGAAATATGAATCAAGGGCTAAAGTAGGCCCCTTAGCTATTAAACACATTACAATGTTGTTGCAGACTATTAGAATAATTTTTTTATATTTGAAATGTTAGGACAAGTAATTATTGAAATATTTTCTACCATCGTAAGAAATCATGCCATCAGTGACACTGACAAAACCGTAAATGGCATTCCTATTTGCACATTATTAAGAATAACCATTGAGGTTGATGAGTCTACTCCAAGTAAAAGGGGAACCTACTCTATATCTATGTGTGAATTACATATCAATGAACAAAATATGTAGAATGATAGATACTATTGTACACATAAGCCTTGTATATTCAGAAAAAGATAAACTATTTCGTGGGAAGATGTGGGTCTTGTCTCCTTTGATTCATCAGAAGAAAGTAGTGAAAAGCATATCCATAATTCAAAATTATTACTATCAAAATGGTATGTAAAGCTTGCTAGAGAAAATATATGTGGTAGCTCAGGAAAATACAAAATTGAAGATATTTTGTTGAAAAGGTGCTTTAATTAGCTTTTTAAGACAATATTAAAACAAGTTACATCCTATAAGAATGCAAACATCGATATTTCCCTATTCTATATGACAATATATCACATAAAAATCATATTTTCTCCTTGATATCTTGAGGTGGCCACACTAATCACAAATTTCACTTTAGAAATATTGTGATAAGGATGATATTTTGGGGCTCCCAAGTGCTCCTAAGAAAAACACTTTTCTCTAAGTTGGAGTTAGATGTTACTAAAAATCTGGTGGGGTAACCTTTGGTAGTCCTAAATCTAGTTCTTGAAGCCAATGATTGTGTTATTTTTTGTGAAGCGAGATTTAGACTTGAATCATGTTGAAAGTGTGAGGATACTGAACCAGGTACATAACACTAAATTCATGAATGAAAAGTTACAAATTCCATGATAATTTCATAAATGGGAAGTTACATAAGCCAAAGGGAGCTTGTTACTCCCATTATCTCAATGGAAAATGAATAAGAAGGTTGTTTGGAAGAGGCCAAAGTATTAAGGTGATTAGGGTATGCTGGATGAAAATTAACCATAAGTTTTCAAGAATTTATTTTAAGAAAAGGGATAGTGTGAGAGAATTTACTCCAACTTAATCACACGTCATTTGCTAAATATGTGCATCAATCGCTACTTGAACCAATTGTTTCAATAAAAATGGTATACAATAATATGTAAACATGACATGATCAAGTCTTAGAATAGTACACCTCTCCTAAATCACTAAAAATCTCCATATATAGTAAAAATTATGGGGTCTTCCATACCAATCAACAATGGGTACATAATATCCTTTTCCAAGGACTCACATCAGGGTTTCTAGTGCATTTTCATAATAAATGCTTGAAATTATTTGTAATTAATGAATGCAAGGATACATAATTCATAAAGGATGCCAAATCTCGAAAGAAGAGCTTTTTGGAATGATGAAACTCGAATTAGGTAATCACTTGATCCTCAAGCATGGACACCATGATTACCCTTTTATAGTACTCAATGTAATGGTAGGTAATATGGCCAAACCTAGTCAAATTTGAACTTTTCTTTGAGGTTCTTCAACTCTAAGATTCAATTTAAGTGACTTTGGTCCAACATAAAACTAGATTTAGCCTTTTATAATACCTAATAATATTCTTAATTTCATCCATGAAACCATCATAAAATTAAGTGTGGCGACACGAAGGCAGGATAAATAACTAATTCCAAACTAATAAACTAAAGTTCATATAAACAATACTTTTCAACTTTAATTTGGGGCTCCCAAAAAATTTAAGTTTTTAGTGCCAATTCAAGAGCATATATTTAAGGCCATATTTTTTGTTATCTTGACATCAGTCTACAAAGTGCCCATCAACCATTGGTAAGCATTATCAATCTTATATTTCTAGAAGGGTTAGGAATGATTCCACTTCTTATCCTTCCATCAAAAGAATTTTTCCCACATTGCTTGCTCCAATTGGCCTTTAAGTTCTTTCTGAGGCACCTCTATCCTATTTTTTGTGTTGCAAGGAGTATATAATTCCTTGACATTCTTAATCCTTGTTTTGACAACGTGAGTGGTAAGAACAAAAGGATGCATGCAAAAAATTTCAACATTTCCTACAAGCATCAATTACCACCAAAGGGTGTGCTCATTGAAACAAATCCATGTAATGAATTAATCAACCTCCCAACTTAAGTATGGCTTGAAAATTCCTCAATATTTATAAACTATCTACCCTACAAATGATTACAATGTCCGCACTTCAACCAATGTTGATGCAAGCATCTCTTAATAAAAATTGAGGCCTCTATGACACCTTTTGCTATATGGCGTTGTTGTAATTATAAAATTTCATAGGAGGATCTTCTTAGACACCTTTTTCTCTCTCTATATATGATGATATATTTAGCACAAATTGATAAAATATTCATGTATAACTCTTCCTATATTCCCTATATGAGATTTAGGATCAGTAATCCTAGAATGACCTCTCTTTGGGAGAAACAATTGTTCTAAACAACACTGTGAACACACTTCTCCCCATTGAGCAACACCCATAAGAAGGATGACAATAATTTTATAAGAATGACATAAGAAGTTGCTAGTTGGGGGAAATATTAACAACAATGTGTGTGCAATTTCTATCATTATGTAGTAAGTCTTGTTAGACTTCTAGTGGAATTTTCTTGCTCAATGACCTAAATTCCTTTCTAACACTTTACCAAAAAAATGAAAAATTTCCTTGGTTTTTTCAATGCTCAACGCAAGTTCTCCAGCCTCTTAATAAAACACATGGGGGTTTCCAATACCAATAATTATCAACCCATCGAATGTTGTACCCAAAATCTCACAAAACATATCCAATATTTGTAGCATATTCTGGAATAATTTCTCATCCTCCATAATTTTGAGAAACAAGTCCTTTGCAATGTGGACATTAACAAGTTCACAAATATTTTTCTTAAGAAAAGTGACTCCTCTAATTTCACTTTCATCAACTTCCAATCCTAGAGGGTGTCCAAAGGATTTGGTCATGGAGATTCTAGTCATACAAAGTAAAACCAAGTAAGAAACATTGCCTAATTGATTTTTTTTTTTTTTTTTTTTTTTTTTTTTTTTTTTTTTTTTACATGTAAGTGAAGTCAACACATCTAGAAATGATATTAAAAGAATTAAGAGGATGAAAATCTGTAGCCTACCATCAGGGGTTACCTCAACTTGTTTTTGTTGGTCATTTGGCTAGTTTAATGACAACAAGTGCTTTTTTTAACACTCTTATGTGAGACATGCTAGTCTAAGCCAACAAGTATGTTAGGGATGTCATTGAAGAATGTGGAGAAGCATCATGTGGGTTCCTACATGACATTTTCCTTTGGTAAAGAGAGAAAATCATATATCAGAAAAATATAGAAAAGATAGAAACCAACTAACAAAAATATAGAAAAGATAGATAAAAGCCTTCAAAATAAGCCTCTTCAAGGGGGAAACCTCCTTTACATTACATAAATGAACAATTATTGGATGATACAAGTGACAAGACCTCCTTTTTATATATAGGAGTCTAAGGGGACATAATATAATCAAAGCCGACATAACAATAATAATGTACGAGCACAATAATAACAATAGTGGGCTTCTATGAGGTACAATAATAAAAATATGGGGACTACATGGGCACAACAATATAATAAGGGGGTTGTACTAATAACAATAAGGGGTTACACTAGTAGTATAGGGACCTAACATGTCCCTCTCCTTCAAAAATTGTTTTCCTCAATGTTAGAGTAGTTATTGATGCTTCCGTATAAAATTCTTGTCCTCCCATGTGAGATCTTCAGTGGCTAAGTTCTTCCACTTGATCAAATAATCTGAAATTGATCGATTTCATAGTTTTAGGGTTCTTGTTTCTATGACTGCTGTAGGTTCCAATATGTTTCATTCCTCGTCAAGTTCTGGAAATATTGTTTGAGATGGGATCTTTTGCAACTTTTGAATGAGTGGCCACACTTCTTAATCCTTATTCCATTTATCCCTTTCTTTGTTTATCCAATCTGGTTTGATCATATAAATAAGACAAAAAAATGCTTCCACATCCTCATCCTTTGTTGAGAGTGCATCTACAACAACATTCTGCTTCCCTTTTCTGTAGATGATTTCAAAGTCGTAACCCAACATACTTGTCACCTATTTTTCAATTCTTTTAAGGATAATCCTTGTTCTAAAAATTATTTAAGACTATCATGATCCATATTTACCTTCAAGTGCCTTCCCATTAGGTAAGATCTCCATTTCTTAGGTGCATGTAGTGTTGCCAACATTTCCTTCTCATAAATATCTTACTTGAGATGTAGTCGTAAAAATACCCAATCACATACATCAAAACTTCTTTCATTGTGATATTCATCTTCCTATTGTTTCATTTGATTCTGCACCAAAGTGGCACTATCCTTTAAATTTTGGAGAACTTGTTGTTGATGCTTGATGTCATCTTTCACTGATTGAATCTTTTTATTCCTGATATATCCTTCTATTTTGAGATTTCGAGGAGTTGTAATTTCTTCCAATGCCTTAGAAGATATGGTCAACTTCATTTCTTGATGTTCAAGGTGATCTTTCACTTCTTGAACATTTTTCTTGTTGATATATCCTTCTATCTTGATAGCTTGAGGAGTGGTAATTCTAGCCGATGCATTACAAGATATGGTCAGATACATTTCTTCTCTCTTTGGGGTTGGTTCCTCTGTATATTCTCTTCTTTTGATGTTTCTTGATACTTTTCTTCCTCCTCTTCATAATCTATGTAAACAATTTCTTCTCAGCACACTTATCAACATTAGTGTTTTCGCTATCACAATTGTAACAAAGCACTTTTTCTGTTTTTTCTTCCAATTGTTGTGGTGTAAACATTGTAGGTTGTGGAAGGCTAGGAGAAAAAGCACTTCCATAATTATTGATGTGGATGGTTACCAAAATTGATGTGGTATTCTACGATTAGACTAATGGTTCACTTAATGACCAATGAGCTGCGTGTTAATAAGATTATGTACGTGTATTCTGTCTTGAGGGTCCTACTAAGTTGACCAATCATTTCTGGTCCCACTTTGAATTTTTCTCTCCTGAGCGCTTCAATCTGCACCGTTGATTTTTTTACCCAATCCTATGGATATTGTGACATATCATAAAGCAACTAGCCTGGACCATCTCCACTGTTGATCTATCCCATCCAATCCAATGGCTACCATGCAATATCGCGCACTATCTAGCATGATCGATATCAGGTCGAAGGTGCGTGAGAAAGTGCTTTTCCCATGCTACGTGTCACCAACTTAGGTTAATCACTTGAGTTTGTGAAATAACATTTGCCATTGTTTAAGTACATGAGATATCGTTTAGCACTTGGGAATATTTCTCACGTGCTTGATATGCGCTTTTAATAAATACATTTTAACAAAGTTTTAGCATTTAAGCCTGGAATAACCCTTAATGCTAACCGACTATGACTTATCAATAAAATGCATAAATAAATAAAATACCATATTAAGATCTAGAACGCCAATACATAGACACGAGAGAATTTCACGCTAGGAAGAACACGCAACACCACACTTAATCAATTATTCAATAACATAGGAATTATAGAGTCTTGGCCTTCTTGGCTCGATTACAAAAATTTGTCTGACCTTTGCTTCACTCACAAACACTATCTCTTTGTCAATCTCTCGCTTACTTACTCTCATATTCCATCACCCCATCCTATCATTACGGTTTTTCCTTTTTTACGGATCAAACCCTATCCTAACAACATTGACTATTCTCAAGCTCTGATAAAAACCGATCCTAACACTTATCTCATGTTCTAAAAATAATACAATGATTTTAGTTGTTACATTAATTGAAGTAAAGAACAATTTAAGAGATCCAACCCTCTCTCCTATGAATTGATTTTGACCACTCGGGTAAATGAAATTCATCTATAGTTAGCCACAACATGTGAACATACAATCAAATTGTTGGCTAAGTTTGGATGCTTCTGCATCAATTATAGTCGTAAGTGGTGGGGCTCCTTGTTTCCGTAATTTTGCTTCTAAATTTTCTTGCGAACGTGAATGCCTTCTCCAATGAAACAAGTTCCCAGAGACGAACCTCATGTTGAATGTTATCATTTAAAGTCCCTATGAAGACATCAACCCTTTGCTTCTCTGGGTTATCATTTACCTTATATTCAATTTTTGAAAGTCCTCAATGTGCTCTACTATTGAACCCTTTTTTTTGAGATTTATCAATTGGATAAAGAAGGTGTTACTCTTTGTATCCTCATAATGTGCTATCATTTCTTCTATGAAAATTGGCCAAGTGAGAAGTGCTTTATGAGAACAAAGCACTTTATACCATAAAAATTGATTTGGTTTTAAATATAAAGATGAAATATGTACCTTTTGTAATAGTTTCACCTCATGTATATCAAAATATTTCTCCATCTATAGTATTTAATTTAACGGATCATCGCCATCAAACTTCCTCATATCTCTTTTTCTTGATTTTAGGAGCTCGCTCTTGAATATGTTGTATCTTTGAAATTTTAGAACTCAAAGGTCTGCAATTGTGACCTGCGATAGCACTTTCCATCCTCTTTCTAGTCCCATCAGTCTAATCGAAATTGAATTCTCCAAGAAATAATTATGCCCAATCTCACAGGATGGCCTAATTCTATACTTTTTCAGTAGAGAGAAATTGTACAAAGTGACACGTATCATTGTTTTTGACCTTCAATCCTGAAATTGATACACAGAACAATACAGGTTGTTCTCCTTCTATAACTTCTTACGAAAGTGAAATATGATGCTTAGAGATAAAGTTATGATTATTTTGACAAGGTCACATGTTTGGAATGTAATTCAAGAGTCACTAAAACCCTAACTTCCTCAGATAATATATCTGAAATTATAGCGGGACAAGATCTGAAATTCATTTAAAATGATGTATGCTCAAATGGGTTTCAATTTCAGAGTTTGAGGCATCGTAGACAATATGTTATAGTGAAAATTCCACGATGCCCTTTTTGAGATGGAATTCTAGAGCTTGCAAAAACCCTAAGTTTGTCAGATCATATCTCTGAAAATATACTGAGAAAAAATCTGAAATTCAAACCTGATGTTCAACATGATCTCGCCTTAAATGATTTTTTTTTAGCTTTTGACACTTTGTATAGAAAATGTTATAGCGAAAATCCCATGATGACCTATTTGGAGCAACAAAACCTTAGAATCCAATGCTTTGATACCAAATGTTATGAGACCAAGTCACAAAAATATAGAAAATATAGATACACACCTTTAAAATAAGCCTCTTCGAGGGGGAAATCTCTTGTACATTACACAAATGAACAATTCTTGGATGATACAAATGACAAGAACTCCTTTATATATATATGATTCTAAGGGGTCATAATATAATTAGAGCCGAAATAACAATCATAATGTAAGGGAACAATAATAACAATAGTGGGCTTATATGGGGTACAATAATAACAATATGGGAACTACGTGGGCATAACAATATAATTAGGGGGTTGTAGTAATAACAATAAGGGGTTACACTAGTAGTATAGGGACCTAATATTCCAATGCTAGAGGGTATCAAAAGGATTTGGTCATGGAGATTCTAGTCATACAAAGTAAAACAAGTAAGAAACCTTCTCTAATTGATCTATTTTTTATGTAAGAAAAGTTAACAGATCTAGAAATTGTATTAGAAGAATTGAGGGGATGAAAATCCGTAGCCTACCATAAGGGGTTATGTCAACTTGTTTTTGTTGGTTATTTGGTTAGTTTCATGACAACAAGTGCCTTTTATGAATCCCCTTATGCAAGACATGTTAGTCTAAGCGAACATGTGTCGTAGGGATGTCATTCAAGAATGTGGAGAAGCATCATATGGTTTTCTACCTGACATTTTCGTTTGATAAAAAGAGTAAATAATATATCAGAAAACATTGCAAAGATAAAACACCAAAAATTATAGCATAATGAATTAGCATGATAAAAGGCCAAAACCTATAGCATAAAACATTGAGTAGATTAAACATCAATGAAAATATGTTGTCAAGGTGATATTTTGTAAAATTAAAAAAAAAGTAAACCTTTAAAATTCTAGTTAGTATTCCAATCAAAGAACAAAGAGTGTAAATAATATATCTTATCTTGTAGATTTTTTCACTATGTGCATTAAATATGAAACAACAAGAAAACATGCTTAAATAAGAAGGAAGAAGAGTTCTAGAGGTGATAAGAAAGAAGAATATCTAGATTTCACATGAGGCTTTAAAATTAATGAGGACAAGGTACCATCCTCATAACTCTTCTCCTCATTTAAGCCATCAAAACCATACTTTAATGGAGGAGGACATTAATAACTTTCATTCAAAAAAAGTGACATATATAATGAAACTTTTGTTGGAGACTACTTTGCCTACATCATACTCATTCACGTCATCAAATAAGAGAGACAAAAACAATACTTCGTAATAGTAATAAATAATTTCTATACTAACCAATACTCTAAGTAATAAATAATGTTCAAGTGTCAAATACTCACTAATTTCTATGAAGGTTTCCAACTCTAAGTAATTTCTTTCTAGTGTCCCTCGGAAACATTAAAAATATTATGTACATAAATGGAACATCATATACATGCCCACATTCCATATACAATTATAGTTAATTTAATTCTATATATAAATATATCTCCCATAAAGGGATAACATAAATTTTTAACTTAATATCTCATCGCTATTAGGTAAAAGTCTTTGGAAAATAATTGCCTTAAATAACTCTTCAATAACTAAAACAACATGGTCATAGATGGTAACCTCCATTCAAATATACAGGATTAGAACATTCAATGATTTTTGGTGGCTTCAATGGGGGGATATGAAATAGCTCTAAATGTTTCTCTACCAAAATTATTTGAAAAATGCTTGTATTTAAGGTCTGACTAGTGTCATTAGCCTTTCCAATTTCTCCCAGCAATCTCGTTGTCTTTCGATATAAATTTGGATATTATTTTTAATTGAAATATTGCGGGTGGAAGAAAATAAACCCTCATATAAGCTCATACAATTAGTGTGCCTCTCATCATTATGTTATTTTATACTCCATTTGGGCCAACTTGTAGAGGTAAATATCCTCAGTCCCAAAGTGTTTTTAATAGTTTAAAATCTCAGTAATATAGATTTTAGATATCTTCAAACAATCAAACCATGGAATATTTATAACCTTCTATGTAAAGTCATGGAAACACTATAACAACCAAATTGGATTCCTCCATTCCCCTAAAACTGTGCACCATAACTGCTAGTGGATTCTTTGGATTCCCACTCTAGAAGTTCAATAAATTCTTCAATTTTTTCCCCAATTCCAACTGAAACATAGCACATACCACAAACTCTTATAAACCTTAACACACATCTAATATGTTATTATTTCAAGCAAAACAATACCAATATTATCACAATATACCTACATATTTAGGGCATGATCAATCTCATTCTTTAACTTGCAGACACACATTCACACACTCAATGGAATCCAAAAGAAATATAAACATTTTATTTTCCGTGAACCTCTACATTTTCTATAACTTTTGTTGAAATTTAGCCAGCTCTTCCTTTTTCATAGATGTTGAGAAAAAATTGTCAGTAAAATTCTATTTAGAAATTCATTTTATTTTTAAAGACATATTGATTGGAGTCATAGCATAAAAAATGAAAAATAATATTCCATGGATACACACATATAGAAATCATTTCAAACATTATGCATACATACTCACCTGCAAAACTTTAAAGAGTTGATTTGACTTCAACATATGAGCACTCCTTCCTGATCATTTATGTTGCTTTTTTTTATTGTGTACTCCATTGCTTTCTTCAAGCTAGGTCATTCTTTAAGATATTTAACATGATGGGACAAATAATACTCATTTCCTCTAAAATTGATAAACAGTTATCTTGGTTTTCATAGACCATTTCAAATCTCTCCAATATATTCGCTAGAACAAGAATATCTATATTAGCCCAATGTGCCTTCCATAATCCTATTAGGAGGTTCTTAACCACTTTCATTCCTTTGTTAGAATGGTGAAATGAAATATTATGTTTTTGAAAACCAAGAAGGGGAAAAAATAGATAAGATATTATTCGTATTCCCATTTTAATATATTTACTCTCAAAATCTTAGAACGTAAAATAACGCTTAATAGTAATTATACACATATTTGAGAGGAATCTAAATTTCTTTGTCCCACAAGAAGGTTATGTATGTATATACTCTTTGATTATTCGATTGAAGGTTCTAAGGGGAATAATTAACTTTCCCGACAAAGAGAGAAATTTAATTAGGAAATAATGTTAAATGAGCTTGTTTTGTAGAATCTGTAACCAAGTATCTAAGAAAAGTATCATTGGGAAAAATATTGAGAGTCAAGGTGAATCAGTATTTACAGATCAATCAACTTTTACATCTCATATTCAGATTTCTATACGTGACTTTACAGAAACAAAATTATGTGCACACATGACTGTTCTTAAGACAATTTATGTATACCAAGTGAACTTACAATTCAGTTAATCCATCACATGTTTGTCTTCAACTAGTGCATTAGTACTTTATTAACCATTAGATAAACATTAACAATTTTTTGTAATAAATAAACCATCATACATAAGCAACACATGAACACCAAGATTTTAATGTGGAAACCCAATGAAGGAGAAAAACACCTGTTGTTATTGTCTCTATCTTCTTTTTAATATAAAAATGTTGTTTACAGTCTTGTACTAGCGCAGACTCATACCAGTATGTAGGTACCCACCTACAGAAGGCTACAACCTTCTTTTATTCTCCAGCTTCTACTATAAGGGAGCTACAACCCCCTAGCTCTTGTACTGGATGATATGTTTACCAGTAAGTAGGTGCCGGTCTATAGAAGGCTACTACCTTTTCTCGTTCTCCAAATGCTACTGGAAGGGAGCTCCAACCCCCTAGCACTTGGACGGGCTGATATGTTTACCAATGTGTAGACGTCGACCGACAAAATGTTACCACTTTCATTCTTCCTCCAGGCACCACTTTTCCTAAATTTTCATACTGGATACTTCTGGTACACAACAACACAATAAATAGGCCATGTTTCATCAAATTTTCATAATGGACCCTTCAGTAATATTGAAGCTCAAAATCAATCACCATTGCAATATAACCATCAAATACATCTACATCAACCAATTGTTGAAAACCAATCATCAATCTTTGAATCAACCACAACTAAATCAATCAATCATTAAAACCTCTCACATAACTCAATCACCCAATCATCAATTTTTGAATCAACCACAACTGGATCAAGCAATCAATGAAAACTCAATCAACTGAAACTTAATCAAAATTCAACCAATCAACTGGAATAGATAGATCACTGTAACCAATGGACAAATCTCAACCCAGAACAATGCATCAACAACTAGAATCCACTGTAACCTCAAAAATCATATGTCAGAAAGCATACGATACTTCAATGAAACCAACCTGCCTATTTATGCTAATTTCTGTAACCCAACCTGTGTGTACCTCTAAACTTACTAAATCATAAAACTTATAAACCAAAAACTATACTGCCCAAATATATTCTGAAGATCTATTTTCATATTGAAGAGTTCTAAACCGATAGAAGTAAACATGACCTTTCTAAATCAATCAGTCAATCGACTAGACTTAATCTCCTTATACAATCAATTTTACTTTCGTATCCAAAGAAGAAAACATTAACAAACAACAGTAAAATAGCAGCATTGATTAGATAGATCAATCATCTCTAAACAACAAACATTCCTTCTTCATACGCTACTTGGAAGAATCGAACCAACTTCTATATGTGCCTTCACCAAGGCGAACCAAGGCATATATCTGCAAATAATAACTCATAACTTTGCAGCTATTCCAGACTTTAGATATACCCATATCATAGTATTTAAAGGACAAAACATTTGTTAGCACTCAGATCTAGCCTATCCATTATAAGATCACATAATGATAATTCATTTATGGTCTTATGATCATGATCCATCATTAGATCTCATCCATCATCAAACACTCAGGTGCATGCTTAGTCTAAATCGAGAAAGCCATCAAAAACCCATAACATGCATATTTTCTTTTGATATAACTCTTCATAAGATATTCATTACTTACACACCCTCACACTTTTAACTTCACTTCCTATATAATTTTAGCATTTTATCAATACCTTGGACCAAAAAAACACTTAGAACCTGTGGTATTCTTAGATGAGATCAAGTAACCATTATTACAGTCAATATTATGGGCTAATATAATGGTATGGATCCTTGTATTCTATAACCTTATTTTTCCATCCATTAAACACTTTTACTCTTGTGAAATTGTGTGCATACATATGCACTCCTTTTGTTCTGTGTAACCGCGTGTCTACACTATTTGGACTAGGGTAAACAACACATACAGCTTAATACAACTTAAAACCTTATTTCTATTCATTTGCTTGATTTTGATCTTAAATCCTTTGTCCCATCATTATGTTCCTCTGTGCCATTACTCTGTTACCTCTAAATTGAACTATTATAATGTGAGTGCCATCATACATCACTTCTCAACTAATTCCGCTAAAATGCCCTGCATTCTGTCACATTTGTAAACATAATTTCCATTCATTCTGTCACATCCAATTTATGCCTTGACAAAGTATTCCATTCATCAAATAGTTTGTCATTAAGGACAATTCATTAGGTAGGTTTCTTATCAAGCACAATACTAACACAATCTCCCAATATAAAACATTATTCTGTTCCATGATTTTTTCACCTTTGACCTGTCTTGTGGACTCATCCAGTTACTATATACAAGTGAGTTACCATCAAGGAAGATACATGCATCATAATTCCAAAAAGTATCCTATCCAAGTAGTCCAATGAAGTATTATCGCATGAGCTCAACCGAGTAGCTGGTTTAAGTAGCTGAGTATCAAAGCCTAACTATTTTCATTAAGGAATATTTGTATATTAAGTAATGGATTCAAGCCTTGTAGTTGGTAGCCTTTCCACCTCGCATACCTAGCTATGAACCTAAATGCCATATGGCTTAGTAACATGACACTTAAATGAAGGAACTCAAGGGTTTCCTAGTTATTTCTCTTTATTTGATTTGGTCCCATCTTGAGTATCAAATTCATGTTTTTGTTAATCATTTGATTTCCCTTATTATTATTCTTTAAAGCACTCATGCTGATATTATTTGTTTAATTCCTGAAGATGAAGGTTCTTAGTTTAGATAAGTAGACCTAAAAGAACAGATATGTATTATTACCCTAAATCATGCATAAGTTCTTGATTTCCATTCCTTGTAAGTTATTTTTTACTTAAACTGGGAATCGTATTGGTTTCATAAGAAGCTTCTACTTGTTCATATTATATTAGCATATCAAATATGGAGAAAGAATATCCCAAATTTCCCTTATTAGTGACTACTGATTTCATGGTAATTAGAATCCATCATAATTAAATAATTTCATACAATCCTAACAATCCCATCAGTTACAACAATCCAAAGCATAGAACTTACGGGGACATAGGGCAGGGTTTCTTTTCAAATTTTGTGGACATTTATACCTCCTTCCTTTGGGATGTCATATAGTTCCAATATCTAGGGCTTAGGCTTTCTTTCCTACTCGTATTTCAGGTTATTTGACTACAAGAAACTCATTAATGTTGAATACACACCAAATAAATGTGTTTTTACTTGCCTCAAGCAAGATTTCCTTTAGTGTCAACAAGAATGAACTTCTTGTCCAATAATGGTCACTCGACAATTTCTGATCAAACAATTTTTCCTAAAAACAAAAACAACATATACTCCATATGTCATGTGGAGACATGCTAACAATAATCTTTAATACAATAAATCTATTTAGTTGGACATGAAAAATATAGTTCCATCTTACCTTCACGATTTTTAAAAGATGAGATATCTCCTAGATTAGGGCATCAAGATTGATATTATGTAATGAAATACGATATTGTATTTTGTTTACAAAATAGTAGCATAATAACACATGGCTACAAGGGCTTGAATACCCTATTTTTTTATTACAAAATCCCTATAAATATAAATCTCCATCCCTTAATCCTCTTGTAGCATTGTTGTCACATCTATGAATCTATATCCCCATCCACAAATCTGAATTACAAAAGAAAAGGTTTTTTTCCAATTAATCATGTAGTCAGAATGATTGATCGTGGGAGGAATGGTTATGAAATTACTCAAAGTATTTGATTCTCTTGTAGAATTGTTTCTACGTCTAAAAATATAAATCCACATCCCGCAACTTGAATTAAAAATTAAAGGTTTTTTTCATACTTCAGTTGTGGCAGGAAATGATTGATCCTATGTGATGGGACCAGCCCGACTCGTAACACACTTGTTGTACCAGGAATGATTTTCAATGTTTTGTTGGTTGATTTAATCACATGGAATGCTGCCACGTGGATATAATGCAATATAGATATTTGCGGGATTTTGGTTGATGAACATTCAATGATATGTTTAACGTAAAGGTACTTGCCTTGAGGTTCGCATCTCCCGCTCGATTCTTGGGTTATCCCCTTGGTTCCCGGTCTTTTGCTACCTTGGTGTTGAGGGTTTCCTCTGCAATGTTCAGTGAGGGTCGATGGGAAGCAATGATGTAGGTATTGTTTGTCCTCTCGTTACTTGTTATTGTGACTATATTTGTTCTAGTTCCTTGGTTCGTAGTTGGTTGTAATTTGTCTTGCACTGGGCAGGGTAAGTTCTCTATTGTATTTGGTTCTTTTTGCCATGTAAGGTTACTATTGTGGTTGATTCCTTCCTGCTATGGGTTCTCAGACCACTCTATGTTGATTCTTTTGCTGATGTTCTTCGTATACAAATTCTATTCACTCCCAAGCTCAAACGATGGCACTATTCCAACTTTGGTTCATACATCTACCATTTACTTCCCTGTTTTCAACTCTTGGACTTCCTTCCGCGGTTTCTAACATGGGTTGATCCTTATTCTTCTTAGTTGGTCGGCGCTGTCACTAGGACATTGTTTTCGGCCTCTCTGCGAACCCTCAGGTATCATCTGGCACTCCTAGCGACTGTAATTCTTTGTTCCAGCTTTTTATCTACATTGTTGTTTCAATTTACCATTAACAATTGTGCATTCTTGCCATACAGGTGTTGGGGTTTGCCGTTGGAGGTTTTGGTATCACAACCCCGATTCTGCCTGGTAAGTTCTACTCCCATTGAATTCTTGTATTTCATCACCTTGGTCATTTAGTATCTGCTCCTCAAATGAAAGGGTTTGTCACACATTTGCTATGAGCAAGGTTCTGGGTATTTGAGACTTTGGTTCCCATTGTAGGTGGGCCAAAATTTCTGTTTGTGGCTTCGGCTCCCTTATCTTGGGTACTCTATTTTGAGTCTGTGTGTCCACGCTGTATGAAACAAATGTTATCACTGAAACCCTTACCCAGAGTTTGTGGCTCAAGGTCTGAGCATGAACGATTCTCGACTTTTTCAGTTCTATTGTAATAATTTAGTGTGCTGGACTCTTTCACATTTGGCAGAATGTTCTTCTAGAAAAAGAAATGAATATAATCAGATGGGTTCTATTTGATGTTACTTGATAGATGTATGTTGTTTTGATTTCTTGGATTGTTGTGGCCGGAACTGTTATCATGTACATTCAATGTATTTGAAACAATGCATTATCTCTCTGTTTCATAGACTCTGTGCAATCGTTTGCAATGTTGTTTGACCGTCAATGTAATAAAACTCTGTGCAATTTCTCTCAATGTTCTTAGTTGTCATTTAAGATACAATGAACAAACTTGTATGTACCTTCGTCTTGTTGTCTTTACTGGTGGTCTTCCCTCCAGAACACAATGTAAAACTCGTCTACTAGATTCTGTAGAGAGTTAGTTGTGCATTCGTATAACTATTAAATAGAAAACATGTAATTATAGTAAACATGCAGATGGACAAAATTTCAGATTCTCTGTTGTTATTTTTATTAAGTGTGAGAGGTCATGAATGGAACCCCTTCTTTGGTTTGTCATATTACATTTATAGGCTCCTGTTCCAGTTAATGAAAATGCATAGCTGTATTGTTTTCTAGTTACAAACTCTTACAATTACTTCTTATTAGACATTCATTTATCTTATGACAAGATTTCCTGTTCAACCACATTTGTCTTTTTCCCTTTAAAATAAAAGGCTAATCATAGTTTGTTAACAACAAATCATTCTCTAGCTATAACTGTTCAAGTACCCTTAATTAACGGTAAATAAAATAATAAAAGTCCTACCTACTTTCCTGTTAATCAGAAAGACTAAATAAAAGTAAATTCAAGTGCCTTTGACCTGGTAGAGACTTCACCCAGTCATGGTGAGCTAGATGCTCCTGCATCAGGCTCCCAGGGCAAAAGGAAATCATTGCTCTGGTCCATGAGCTTCTTGACTAAATTACCTATCTATTCGATATTCTTGGCATCAAGCCATGAACTGTCCTTAGTAGGACGATTCTTCTAGTTGACCAGGTATTGTAGATATTCCTTCCGTCGAGTTTGTTTAGCCACCTGAGTGTCGAGAATGCTCTCAATCTTGGGAGGTTGAATGTAAGACATTTGTCTCATCCAAGCTTCTCCTTTGTTCTGGGTGTTCCATGTGGGTCACGTGATTCCTTCTACTTCTTTCTCTTCTGGGTCAGCCGTATAAGGAGCCAGGTCTACTACATTAGATATAGACGAAATGCCTATTCTGGGTGGCAACTGGATCTCATAGGCATTTGCTGAAAAATTTCGAAGGATCTTGCAGGGTCCTATCTTCTTGTACTTTAATTTATTGTACGTGCCTATAGGAAAACGTTCCTTGTGCAAATGTGCGAGGACTTTGTCTCCTACCTTGAATTGTATCTCCCTTCTTCTCAAATCCGCTTGTTGTTTATAGTTTAGGCTACTGTCCTGCAAGTTAATCTTTACCTGTTCATGCAAATCCCTCATCGCGTTAGCAAAATCTTCTCCATTTGCACTTCACCTTTCTTGTAGTCGAAGATTGTACAGTTCATGCACTCCACGAGGATGCATTTCGTACAGGATTTGAAAAGGGCTCAAGCCTCTACTGCAGTTAGGTGAATCGTTGTAAGCAAATTCTTCCTACACCAGCACTCAATCCGACAACGCGAATTCTCCCCCACTAGACTTCGTAGCAGATTCCCTAAACTCTTGTTTACAACTTCTGTTTGTCCGTCCGTCTGTGGATGATAAGCAAAATTGTAACTCAGATGAGTATCCATTTTCTTCCACAGGGTATGCCAAAAATGTCCCGTAAACTTCATGTCCCTGTCCGATAGGATAGACTTGGGCAATCCGTGTAACCTGACAATCTCATTAAAAAACAAGTGGACTACATGGGTGGCATCAATGGTTTTCCTACAAGGAATAAAATGTGAAATTTTTGAGAATCTATCCACCACTACCATTGCTGAGTCGTACCCCCGCTGTGTCTTAGGTAGACCTAAGACGAAGTCCACGCTGACTAAATCCCATGGTCTGCCTGGAATAGGTAACGGTGTATATAACCCTGTGTTCTGACTGTGACCCTTTGCTAACTGGCACACTTTGCATTTGGCTACGAATCGCCTCACATCTCTTTGCATCTTTGGCCAAAAGTAGAAATGTCTGAGCTTCTCGAGCGTTTTTTCCGTGCCGAAATGTCTGTCCAAACCTCCGCTATGCTTCTCTCAAATAATATTTTCCCTCATCGAGCAGTCAGGTATGCACAGTTATCCTCCCTTAAAAAACAACTTTTCCTGTAGATTCTAATCTAACCAAGGGCTATCTTCTCTCACTAAGGGATTCTGGCATGCTTCATAGGCTTCCTTAAAGTCTGCATCAGTATGGTACAAATCTCGTAAGTGCTCAAGACCTAGCACTTGTACAGTTTTTCCTGTAGAAGTAGAGATTTCCTACTCAGCGCATCTTGTACATTGTTTGCTTGCCCACTAATATGTTTCAATATAGAATTGAAGCTCTACAAATACTCTACCCATTTGGCGTGTTTGTGGTTCAGCTTGTGTTGTTGCATTACACACTGTACTGCAGAATTATCCGAGTACAGTACGAATTCATTCCCCAATAGATAATGCCTCTAGTATTTTAATACCTGTATAACTGCATAAAATTCCTTATCATACGACGAATATTTTTGTTGACTTTCATTCATCTTTTCGCTAAAAAACGCTGCGGGCTTATCTTCTTGGTTGAGCACAACTCCAATTGTTGTCCCGCTAGCATCACATCGAACCTGAAATAACTTCTTGAAATCTGGTAATCTCAGGATCAACTTCTCAGTAATCTTCTTCTTTAACAACTAGAAAGTCTTCTCGACTACGTCTATCCATCGAAAAGGCTGGATGGTCTTTTTAATGGTGTCTGGCATTGGTGCACAAATCTCACTGAAATTCCTTATGAACTTCCTATAAAAGCTTGCTAAAC
The DNA here is from genome assembly GCA_000404065.3 of Pinus taeda. Taxonomy (NCBI): domain Eukaryota; kingdom Viridiplantae; phylum Streptophyta; class Pinopsida; order Pinales; family Pinaceae; genus Pinus; species Pinus taeda. Next base: position 69,005 of record APFE031144102.1, read on the forward strand.
CGTGAAAGCTACGTACCTCAAATAATTTTTTTGGAGATGTCCAATTCACTATCGCTACCACCTTCTCTAGATCCATCTTCAGTTCATTCTCTGCTATTACAAACCCCAAAAAAATCAATTACTTCTGCAAAAAAGTACATTTCTTCAATTTTATTAGCAGATTGTTCTTTTGTAATTTCTCCAGCACCTTACGCACATGCTGAAGGTGTTCTTCCCTTGTCCTATTGAAAATCAGGATTTTGTCCAAGTATACAATCACAAATTTTCCGATGTACTCCATCAGCATCTCATTCATCAATCTCATGAATGTATTGGGCACATTTCTCAGCCCAGAGGGCATAACTAACCATTCGTATAGCCCTTCATTCGTCCTAAAGGCTATCTTTCATTCGTCCGCTTCTCATATCTGAATCTGATAGTAATCGATCTTCAAGTCTATCTTGGAGAAATATGTTGCCCCGCTTAAACAATCAATCATGTCATCCATCTGTGGTAGCAAAAACCTATACTGGATGTTGATCTTATTGATGGCCCTTGAGTTAGTGCACATTTTCCACTCTCCTCCCTTCTTGGGAGCGAGGACCGTTGGAACAGCACAAGGGCTTAAGCTTTCCCTGATTAATCCCTTCTCCAACAACTGTTGCAGCCATTTCATGATCTCTTCATTGTCCTTGGGGCTCATTTTGTATGCTGCTTTGTTCAGCAAACTAGCTCCAGGGATGAAGTCAATATGATGACTGATGCTTCTTTTGGGGGGTAGTTTATCTGGAAAATCATCTACAACTATGTTTGTATACTCCTCCAACATATCCTGAATTTCCATAGGTAAATATGATATCTCTGTATGCAATAACACTGTCCTTTCTTTCTTCACTACTGCATAACCTGTCTTCTTGTCCTCAACTTGCTTTAAAAATTGTTTTCCACTGACCAACAATGCTCTTGATTCACTTGTCTCTACTGCCCCTTCTTCTTTGATGGGTACAAGCATATGCTTGATTCCATCCTTCACAAATTTATAACGGTTCGTCAATCCATTGTGTACCACTTTCCTATCGTACTACCAAGGCCTGCCCAATAGTATGTGACATACATCCATTGGCATGATGTCACAAACAACTTTGTCCCTATATCTATCTATTTGAAACTCCACCTCACATTGTTCATCTACCAATAATTGGTGGCCTTTTTGCAGCCATGAAACTCTATTAGGGTTTAGATGTTTCAAACGTTTCAACTCAAATTTTTCTACCATATCTATGGACACTAAATTGACAGTACTACCACTATCAATAATTAATTTACAACACTTACCTCGTGACTTACAAACTATTTTGAATAAAGCCTTCCGTTGTGTCTGTTCGGTGATCTCCTTGACTGGTTTTAACAACACCTTATAGAGCACTAAGGCTTCCCTGCTCTCTGGAGCATTTTCTGCTTCTTGGGAAGGTGTTGTTGCTTCTTCTAGCTGTGCAACATATGCACCCCGCTATCCACCTTGTTCTGCTTCCGGACATTCAAATGATCTATATCCCCATTTATGACACTGATAACATTGGTAACCAGCCCCTCACCCTCGACCGTTACCTCTGCCCCGTTGAGATGACCTACCACCTCTCGTACTATCACTTCTGTCCACTGATCCAGAAGCTCTGCCACTGCTACTTTCCTCATTGTTACTAGCAGTGTGCCCTTTGCCATATGAATGGCTTTTTCCCCTATCGGCTCATTGTCCTCTCCGGGCATTCTATCTTCTGGTAATCTTCTCTTCAGCCTTCATCATACTCTAGTACACTTGCTCAGTGTTGTTTGGAGATAGAGTACTAATTTCATCCAAGATATCCAATCTTAACCCATTAAAATACCTTGCTATTCTTTCCGCAATATCTTTTGTATATCCAGTTCCCAAATTCACTCGATAGAACTCTTTCATGTACTGCCTCACCGTCAATCCTTTCTGTTTCAGATTTTGCACCTGTCTGTGCAATGCAATCTGATAGTCCTTTGGCAGAAATCGACCCTTTAACTTGGCCAACATCCTTGACTAGGTTTTGATCGGCAGTTTGTTCAATATTTTCCTCTCATTCCGGACACTATCCCACCATAGGGTTGCGTGTACCTTCAATTTCATCGCAGTGAACTGAATTCCGTGGTCTTCACTGATTTCCTCGTACTCAAAATACTTACCCAGATCGCTAATTCAATCCAATAAAACCTCGATTGACAGACTGGTGCCATAGGTTGGGAGTTCTAGCTTGGGTTTACTACTGGCTACTAGAACAGATCTCAATAATCTCACTTCTGGACTCTCTCCTTCTAGTCCATATACTACTGCTTCAGGTTCGTCCTCGCTCTCATCACCTATCTTTGGGTCTCTCCTTCTCCCTGCCTCCACTACCTCCAAACGGGCAACAAGAATTTGAATCTCCTCTCTCAATCCTTCCTTTGCCAATCGTTGACCACCTCTACAATCACCTTTCCTTCCTCTTTCCATATCTCCAATCAATTTAGCCTGCTCTGATACCACTTTAATGGGAACAGCCTGAGTCGTAACACACTTGTTGTACTGGGACTGATTTTCAATGTTTTGTTGGTTAATTTAATCACACCGAATGCTGACACGCGGATATAAAGCAATACAGATATTTCTAGGATTTCGGTTGATGAGCATTCATTGATATGTTTAATGTAAGGGTACTTGCCTTGAGGTTTGCATATCCCGCTCGGTTCTTGGGTTATCCCCTTGTTTGATGGTTCCTGGACTTTTGCTACCTTTCCGTCGAGGGTTTCCTCTGCAATCTTCTGTGAGGGTCGAAGGGCAGCAATGCTGCAGGTCTTGTTTGTGCTCCGGTTAGTTATTACTATGATTGTATTTGTTCTGGTTCCTTGGTTTGTAGCTAGTTGTAATTTTTCTTACAGTGGACAGGGTCAGTTCCCTACTGTATTTGGTTCTTTCTACCATGTAAGGTTACTATTGTGGTTGATTCCTTCCTAATGTGGGTTCTTGGACCACTGTATGTTGATTCTTGTGCTAATTTTCTTCGTTCGGTTTTCCAATACAAATTCTACTCACTCCGAGGCTCAAACGATGGCGCTATTCCGACTTTGGTGCATACACGTAACATTTCCTTCCTTGTTTTCAACTCTTGAACTTCCTTCCACAGTTTTCGACCTGGGTTGCTCCTTATTCTTCTCAGTTGGTCGGCGCTGTCACTGGGACACTGTTCTCGGCCTCTCCGTGAACCCTCAGGTATCATCCGACCCTCCTAGTGACTGTAATTCTTCGTTACAACTTTTTATCTGCTCTGTTGTTTCAATATACCATTAACAATTGTGCATTCTTGCAATACAGGTGTTGGGGTTTGCAGTTGGAGGTTTTGTTATCACAACCCTAATTCTGCCTGGTAGGTTCTACTTCCACTGACTTCTGGTATTCCGTCGCCTTGGTCATTTAGTCTCTACTATTCAAATGAAAGGGTTTGTCACACATTTTCTATGAGCAAGGTTCTGGGTATTGGGGACATTGGTTCCCACTGTGTGTGGCTCGAAATTTTTGTTTGTGGATTCGGCTCCCTTATCTTGGGTACTCTGTTCTGAGTATGCTTGTTCTCAATGTATGAAACACATGTTATCCTTGAAACCCTTACCTAGGGTTTCTGGCTCAAGGTCTGAGTATGGACGATTCTTGAGTTTTTCAGTTCTGTTGTAATAATTTTGTGTGTTAGACTCTTCGACATTTGGCAGAATGTTCTTCTGGAAAAAACAATGAATATAATGAAATGGGTTCTGTTTGATGTTACCTGATAGATAAATGTTTTTTTGTTTTCTCAGATTACTGTGGCTAGAACTGTTATCATGTACGTTCAATGTATTTGAAATTCAATGCATTATCTCTCTGTTTCAAAGATTCTAGGCAATCACTTGCAATGTTGTTTGACCATAAATGTAATAAAACTCTATGCAATCACTCTCAATGTTCTTGGTTGTCATTTAAGATACAATGAAGAAACTTGTCTATTCCTTGGTCCTGTTGTCTTTACTGGTGGTCTTACCTCCAGAACGCATGTAAAACTTGTCTACTAGATTCTATACAAAGTTAGTTGTGCATTCGTATAACTGTTAAATAGAAAACATGTAATTACAGTAAACACACAAATGGACAAACTTTTAAATTCTCTGTTGTTATTTTTATTGAGTGTGAGAGGTCATGAATGGAACCCCTTCTTTGGTTTGTCATATTACATTTATAGGCTCCTGTTCCCATTAATGAAACTGTACAGTTGTTTTGTTTTTCAGTTACAAACTCTTACAGTTACTTCTTATTAGACATTCGTTTACCTTATGACAAGATTTATTGTTCAACCACATTTGTCTTTTTCCCTTTAAAATAAAAGAATAATCATAGTTTGTTAACAACAGATCATTCTATAGCTATAACTATTCAGCTGCCCTTAACTAACGGTAAATAAAATAATAAAAGTCCTACCTAATTTCTTGTTAATCAGAAAGACTAAAAAAAAGTAAATTCAACTTCCTTTGACTTGGCAGAGACTTCACCTGGTCATGGTGAGCTAGATGCTCTTGCATCACTATGAGACATGGCTCTCAAATTTCTCAGTCTTTGATTCTCTTGTACCATTGCTCCGACGTCTAGAAATATAAACCCCCATCCTCGAATCTGAATTAAAAATGAAAGAGTTTTTTTCTACATGAGCCAGTGACTGAAAAGGATCAATCCTTGTAAGGATGGTAGACATATCCATTAGGTTCATTGATTTTGTTGTAGAAATTTTTCCTTTGCAAATATAAATCCCCATTTGCAAATTCAAATTTAAAATGAAAGGATTTTTTCTACTTGAGCCCACGACCGAGAAAGATCGATCCTAGGAGGCACGACTGCCAAATTTCTTAGTCTTTGATTCACATGTAGCATTGTTCCCACCTTTGAAAATCTAAATCCACATCCCTGGATATGAATTAAAAATGAATGGTTGTCAAATTTCTCTAATTTCTCAGTCTTTGATTCTTCTATAGCATTGTTGCTACCTCTCCCAATCTAAATCAATTATAATTAAAAATGAAAAGTATTTTTTCCACTTGAGCCAACCGGTGAATGATATTTTCCCTTTTGTCTTATTTTCTCTCTTCTCTTGAATTAAGAAGATATATCATTCAAACAATCACATACTTCGTCCTCCCATACTACTTCTTACCTTTTCATCTTAATTAATATCATTAAAAAGTTAGCCAATTTCTTTAAGATGAAATTAAAATTTCACCTTGAATAATCATCTTGAAATAGCCATTCGTGTAGTAGTGCATTGTTGGTTGAAGATATCAGTAAGAATATAACTAAGAATATTTTGCATGGAATTCTCTTGGTTCAATATCGAACATTTATGGACAGAGAAAATAATTCAAAACAAATATTTTTTGCATAATTAACATATAATAATGTGGAAATGACAATAACTCTTCTTGTTCCAACATCGTTAATTGAACAACATGAATTATAGCTTGTTTCAAATTTCGATTTTTCTGTTAAAGATTTCAAAATTATTCCGAAGTATAAATACAATAGTGGTGATTGTGAGAAAACTATTTTTCTAAATTGTTTTAGCAACATGGGAAACATATGCCATTTTTGTGCAGAGAACTAATTATTTGACAATTGCAAATCTGTAATGTAAGGAATGCATTTCTAGTAACCCCAATTATAACACTTGCAATTTCCATAATGAAGAAAGAAATGTAGTATGTCTTGGAAATTAAAGAGAGAAATGGAGAAGAGTAGAGGGCTATACTAAGCTTTGTTTTATTTAAATGTTTTATTGTTATGAAGGTATTTTCCATTTGTTTGGTTTTTATTTCTCCTTTAGAAACCCCAATTTTCATTGAAATTAGAAAAACAAGTTCCATATATGTAGGTTTGTGTATCCTAATGTTCAGGGAAAAAATCATTCTTCATATATTGTAGAGTTTTCGTGTATTATTTTACAAGTGTTGGATATGTAACTGGTTCAAGTACATAATAAACTTGTTCTGGCATGTGTTTCAATTCGAAACATTTTTGAAAAAAAAAAATTCTCCATTGATCTTTCTAAAAAATATAGTTAAAAAATAAGAAAGAGTTTTTTGTACTTCGCAATCAACATCCATATGCACATTGAACACTCGAAAGAAAGTTGACAATCTAAGAAACTTGCTTTCCTCACCAAGGAGAATATGCATGGTAATATATATCATATTATTTAAGTATACATGAATAAAGGACAAAAATAAGAAATACATTTGATTTCATGTTACTAAGTGTATGTTGTCTATGTTATTTTGACAACATTCTCAAGTATACCTAAGAGTAGTTATCGTATATATGCACCGATTCTAGATTGTATGTGCAAGATGCAATACTGCAATTACAACAACTAGAACTATGAATAAGGCTATGCTTTATTAAAATGCTTGGAAGAAAGATTCTCCCATTATGTATATTCATCTCTTAAATTGCATCATACATGCAAGTGACAGGACTAAGAAACAACATATTATGAGTGGTGTTGAACAGTAAAGAGTTACATGCACTATGAAAAATTTCCTATGACCAATAATTTGTGAAAAAAATCAATTATATTGAAATCTTGACCAACTTTGAGATGCATGGTACATTTACAATAGCACATCAAAATGGTGTTGTGTGTATACAATGATAAGTTTATTTATTTACATTGTTAAGCAATTTTGTAATGTCACAATGATTTCTCATTGTATTTCCATGCATCCTAATAGCTCTTTCATTTTACTCAACATTTGTGATGTTATTTCACATTATCAGTCAATATATTATACTCATGCGAACAAGATTCAATATAATCATAAGATCAAACAAGACAGCTTTTCCTACCAATGCAAATGATATCATCACATTGTACACAAATATAATTCAATGAACTATTTTTGTTCTGACTCTATGTTTGGTACTATGTTATGTAATTTATTTATTTTGCAATTTTTTTTCTTGCATTGTTTTCTTGATTTATGAAATTTTCAACTTCTATAACCACTCAAGAAAAAAATGTTGGTTAGATTGCAATTTAAAGTGACATTATTTTTAACCCACCCCCCTAAATTTACCCACATTTACCGACTTTTACTATGATATAACCTAACCTCCCAATTCTAGTTAAGGGTTGGGGCCTACAAACTAAACACTTACTTTCATCCCTCAAGGACTACATACCACTAAGGAGACTGACAACCACCGCAAGTGATCATTCCCTGATTTGGAATTCTTTTTCTCAAGATTAACTCCAAAATTGCAACCATAGCACCCCATGCATGTGGTTATGAGACTTCAACTATACCCATAAATCCATCTCCATGCAATTATTGCCAAAAATCCCCAATTCAGTGCATGTGGTCACAAGATCTATACCATTGTTTTTAGCCTAGCTCTATACCATTGCCAAAAACTACCTATAACTTTATAGATTCGTGATTAATATGATAACAATGCTAACCATTCAAAACATGAATAAGATCTTAACCTAGACATGCATAGTACATGATAGACATTTTTTCAAACATATGATAAACATATATGATATAAGTCATGAATACATATCTCATCATAAACTTATGAACGCTATTGGAGAATCACCAAGAATGATCACTGCCCTCTGAAGCTAGTTGCAACAACACTTGTTAGCCTAGGCATTTGTCAACATTTCAATAACTACCATATCATTGACAAGATCCATAACTAGAGCACAACTATAATATCCATTGAATAAGCTACTGTAAAAACACTCATAAAATTAGTGTTGTTGAATAATTATATATTATTAATTATTATATTGATAGTATAAGAATAGTATTATTATAATTTTTATTTTATTTTTTTCTTAAGCAAGAGTATTACCTTCTATATCATTAATCCTACCAAAAATTTACATAGTGTACAAAATTCCACCCAACACCATGTACCCAGGAGAAAAAAGTTAGTCGCCTAAGGCATGACCCTCAACCTAACATAGATTACTGACGAACCCTTGAAAATACAAACAATGTTTGCGGAAAGTGGATAGAAGAACATAAGAAAACTGCATAGTCATCTGAAAGCTTGCTCCCCTGACTTGCATTTTTTATCTTAATCATCCAATCACCCTGAGCAATCCACCGACAGAGGAAGAAATTGCGTGCCAAATTCAAATGAAGTTTAACAGTCAAGCCCCACTAATCTGCACGATCAATCCCAACCGTAGATCTGCCCCGCGAAATCCAACGACTGGGAGACATATCACACAAAACAAGGTATCTGAACCATAGTGCCCAGGGAGGGTGGTATTCATTTCCACCACCCTGCCACGTGTGGGAAGCCAAATGGAATCGCTACCAAAACACTAATATCATTTCCAACTTAAGGGTTGTGCGATCACCTGAAAACCACCCTAGCAGCAGTTTTCCTTCCCGCAAAAAAAGGTTATGGAACTTGTGGCTGCCAGAAAAGTCGAGCATCCCGTCCCTCCCATTCTCTCATCTATGCCTATCATGAAACCCGAGAATGTTTTGATCCTTACCACAGTGCACTGACCCGGACAACTAAGAAACCCCTTTAATGGATACCGAGGTTTTTCAAGGCCAACCTCCAAAGAACAGTCTGAAGATCAAAGGTGAACCACTCTGCTATATAGTCATTTCATACATGCCTCCTTGGCACTATTATGAAATACCCCCATATCCTCTTCTGCTTGCTCATTGCAAAGATCCTTTAGTCTACTCTGAGGCATTTCTTGCCACTTCCTCAAAACCTTGCCTTCTATACAACACACTCCCTGGTTGGCCAAAATATCCTTCAACTTATTGGACTTTCTGCGAACATGGATGAAACTAACTATGAGAAGACCAAGGAGGTGACGTTGAATTCTTTTGGAAACCCAGATTAGCCTCAAGTGTTTTGAAATTTCCTCTAGCATCGCTCCACAGTTCATTCTTTTCACCGAATTAATGGTTAACTTGGAGTCTGCTTCTATAATTACATTTAAGCAATTGTCCTGCTTCAGAAACTCTAAGAATTGTTCCAAAGCCATTAATTCAGCCATGTTGTTGGTAGCTCTACCTAAATGGAAATGGAATATGAAAATCATATTTCCTTCTTCACCCCTTAAAACCCATCCAAAACTAGCAGTTCACGGGTTGTCTTTTGAAGCACCATCAATGTTGAATTTCAAAAATCCTATCGGAGGAGGATGCAAAAAGTCCTTCTCTGCTTCCTTTGCAATCCCCATACTATCTAGCCTTTGAGGAATGAGCCCCTGCAAACCCAGTTGTCTGAGAATTCTTAAATTTTCCTCTGAGGGAGGATTCTGGGGAGATTACGAACTATGGAGTAAATTGTCTCCTTAAGGTGTTTCGAGGTTAGCTCAAACAGTCAATGAGGGCGATTCTTTTCATCCTTGAATATTCTCTTGTTCCTTTCTTTCCAGACATTCCATATGATGAAGATTTGCATTAGGGCCCGAGCTGAGCTAAGGAATTCATTGTCCGAGAAGTTTCTACACCAATTATTTAGGGTATTAATGATAGTTCCTTTGTCCCTATCGGTCTTTTGAAAAATGGTAGCGAATGAATCCCATAACTGGGAGGAGAAAATGTAGCTATTGACAATATGTTCCGTTGTCTCCTCTTGAGCTTTACAGAGCTGGAAAATAGAAAGCCCCAGGATACCCCTCTTTCTGATATTGTCTCAATTCAAGATCTTCTTTTCAAGAACTAGCCACATGAAGTGTTTCATCTTCATCCACCCTTGGTGCCTCCAAAGGTTTTTCTAGATCTTATCCAGAACATGGGAATCCAGCTCTAAGAGAATACCTTTTGCTTCCTTTAGATTAAAGGTGCACTCTTTATTGTTGCCCCATATTAGTTGATCTTGCCCCTCTACTACTAATATCATCCTTTGATCCAACATTCTCCTATGTTCTTCTGTTTTTGTTTTCAAAGGCCTATCATCTCCATAATTAATATTTCTCTAGATTCTGCACTTTTTTGTATTCTGAGTATGATCCCAGGAATACCTTGATTAAGCCTTGGGAGTCTGTTTCATTCTTAAGGCTCAAAAAGTCCTCTTTTAGCAATGTTGGTTCTTATTGCAATCTATCCTCCCAGAATAGTGCTAGATCTCCCTCTTTGATTTCCTAGAAGCTGTTTTTTTGTACTACACTCCTGTTCTGCCAGGCTTTATTCCAGATGTATGACCCCTTTATATTTCTCGAAATTCTTATGAGGTCACTATATTATTATAGTTTTTAATTATGACAATATTACAAGAATTAATTCTTAATTATTATATTGAGAATAATTTATATTCCTCTATATAAATAAATTATATTTTCAAATTGGTATATTTTATAAGTTTTATAACTAATGAGTAATAGTTTTAGAAAAGCTATGGATAAGTAATATTTTTTTCCTAAGGCAAAATAAAATATACCTTGAAGAAAGATAACATATTTATGGTTGATTTATGGAGTGATTTTAGGATTTAGGAAATATCTAATTTATGGAGTGATTTATGGATGATTTATGGAATGCTTTTAGGATTTGGAAAAACTATTGCATTTTCTTAATTGTACTTACTGTAACCCTATGGGAAAATATGAGAACTATTAACATAATGCATGTAGAATCAAACCAAGAGAGATGGAGGAGGGATTCAAAGTATGTATCAAAAGATAATAAACTATGCTCTTTGAAAATTATTATTATGTTTTCATATGGTGAATGAACAAAGAAAAATCAAACTTATTTTCTTGAAAATTTTCATATGATAAAGAGTGGAGATGATTTTCTTGGAAAAACCTCCATGGAATTTCATGCATGGAGGAATAATTTTTTTTTTCATTTAATTCTTAAAATATTTTGATGGATAAATAATTCTGTTAATTGCATGAGTTATTGGAAAATAGGTTTCGAATATGTCTTCATATGCCCAAACCGTGATAGATGTGTAAAAACTAAAAGAGGTTTTTGTCAATGAACCTATTATCACCAAATGTATTTTTAAATCTTGAACTATAGGCTGTAATGATTCGTTTGAATATTTGAAACTGTGACACCTTTGTAAAACATGAGAGAGGTTTTTTTTTAATTAACCCTTTCAGAATAAAAAACCTCCTTTTTTTGTTCATAAAAAACATTTCCATAAGTTTGAAAATGGTGTCCAATGTTGATTACTAAAATAGCAAAAAAAAAAGTAAGAGGGAGTGCTTCCATTTTATTTTTTCAGTCGGATAAGAATAGTTGTTTATGTACATATAGAGATAACTATTGTATTAGTGTTCTTGAAAATAAATAAATTAATTGCATGCACAAAAAAATAACTATCAAGTTTGATATTTCTTGAAAATAAGTAAGTTATCCGCATTCACAAAAATAGAACAATTATTTTGATATTTCTTGAAAATACACAAGTTATTCACATGCATAAAAAATATAACAATTGTGTTGATAATTATTCAAAAGGAAATAAGTTATTTCATTTAAAATATTACGAAGGATGTTTTCATGATGCATATGCATTAATTTTTTAAAGAGAAATATTCGACAATTAAAGAAAATATGTGCTTATGTGCATAGGAATAATATCTAGTATATTGGATCTACCAAAAATGAATATCTTATTTTACATGCATGGGAAGCTTGAGTTGTACAAAAAGAGATAAGTAACCTTTTTGAGAAAGACTTAACATAAAACATTTGCATAAAACTCAATTGGTTGTGTTAACTAATAAATATGTGTGATTCATGCTATTTGTTGGGGAAATATTACAAATTCGTCTGATGTTTTAAATGATAGGAAAATATTTTGTATTGCACACATAATAGCTAGTGAACTAGATAACTTTCGGAAAAAGAATAGTTATTATGTTAGATTTCTTGGAAAATAAATATAGATATTTGTATGCAATAAATTATTTCTTGTGTTAGAACTCTTCAAAGATAAGAGAAGGCAAAAACATGTCCTTATATTCATTATTAAATTAGATTCTTGGAGAGGAAAATTGGTAATCACATGCTTTATTGTCTTGATTCATTTGGAATATTATTTAGAGAAACTTATACACTTCCATGCATGGGAAAGTATAGTTTTGGTATTATATTTATGGAGAAAAGGAAGGTGAAATCACACAATATTGATTATGTTAGCCTTCTCTTCGGAAATATAATATGCAGTTGCACACCTAAAGGGATTAGCTATGGTATTAACTTCCTTTTGAGAGATGATTATGTATATTTATTACTATAGATCTTTTAGTAATTTTTTTTTTTTTTTTTTTTCCATGCATGAAAGAATAAATGTTATATGTTTGATCCCTTGGAGGAGAAATGTGTTTTTTTCCATGAAAGATTTAGTTAGTTTCCTTTGTAAAGAAATATAGGTTTGACATGTAGGAGGAAAAAATTATAATGTCAGTTTATGTGGAGAAGACAAGTAGTTGCATGCAAGAAATTAGAACCATTATGTTAACTTTGATTGGAATAATGCTTGCATTTTTATATATAATGGCTATTGTGAATAAATATTCTGTGAAAAATATGTTTTTAGAAAAGAACATGGATTCACATACATAAGTATAAAATTTATTACGTTAATCCCTTTGAAAAAGAAAAAATAATAGTAGGAAGAAAGAAAATTCTTTGTTGGGCTAGTTCTCTTGGGAGCTTGTTATGCGTTTTCATGAAGACGAATAATATCTATTATGTTAGCTTTCCTTTGGAAAGAATATGAAAGTGCATGCAATATTTTGGTAGCATTTTGTTGGAAAGATGGTGCTTGATCGTGATTTTATTATTAATAATGCAAGTGCAATGATGTTAAATAAGGAATTTAATTAAGTTTTGTTTATGTTCTATGCATGCACATGAATAGATATTGAAGTGTCATTAATAAAGATTGATTATTGGTTAATTAATATTTTATGTTTTATATAATCATGATATCATTTGTGTTGATGACAACAATGGTAGGAAAGGATGGTTACTTGTGCAAATGATAGTTCATGATTAACACTGTCGCAAATAAAGATTTTTTGGTCCATGTACATTGAGGAATTCCAATTGTAGGTTGATCCACTCATGGAAATAATGACCAAAAAACCATAATATTGACTATTCATGTGTAAATGATATCATGATGATTGTAATAGGTTATAGCTAGTTATGTTGCATCTAAGATAATTTTTATATGTATATTTTATGACAATGATCAAGGCACTGAATACCTTATAACCATTGGGTGAGGGGAGAAGACCCCCACGAGAATTTAATAATAAAGTTAGGCATTCATTGTTTTTCACCTGACAGGTTTCCAAGGTATATCGTTATCGAATGGTCTGATTGTTCATTGTGTCATTTTTATGATGTTACTTTCTTTCATGATGTGATGTTTATATTATCAACAATGCAATTTCATAATTAAGTAAAAAGAATCATGGAATTGATGCATAGTTATAGCATGAAATTAAATTAATATGCTACAATAATGACAGTTAATAGTTATGTAACTGACTATGATTTTACTAAATATTTCTCTATGTAATGATGAAGGTTAGTTTAACGGTCATTGATGGAATATAGGAAGTAATTTAAAAAGTAACACATTGGTAAACGTTGAATTTTTTTCCTAAACCAATGAAGTTTCCTATGAGGTTACTGGGGGATGTTACTAGCGGTATCATAGAAAAAGGTTGCAACAATGTCTTCTTTTGGGAATCATTAAGCACAAAAGTAGTAAAGGTATTATGCTAGTGGGAATCATCTCAGGTATCATTTGAGCTAAACTGGGAGTAGACTACAATTGACATGAGATGCATGATGCATGATTAATGACCACCTCAAAGAATAGAAAGTGACAATGTTTCTTTAGAAGTTGCGCTCATGACATTTGAATATTGATGCGGATAAAAGAAAATAAAACCTCAGTCTCACTCGAGCACTCACTAGTTATACTGAGGATTAATTACCAATATTTACATGAATACTATTACAATAATGATTATGGTGTATAAATAAAAACAAAACATGACTAAAGTTACAATGCATTTCTTGTAAATAATGAATGCACCTATGGCTTTTGCGATAACTAAAAAAATATAGAAGTTGGATTTGACCCTGAAAAGAACCATAGAATCTTTAAAAGAAATGTTGAAAGAACATCTTTAGATGTAGACAATGAGCAATGAGTCAAGTGGAATTCATATAGTGAACTTAAATTCAATAAAAAATTCATAGTATAATAATTTTGCGTTGTATTTCTTCATGTAGAGTTGTATATGAGAGTTTGCATTCCATGTGTTTGACAAAAGTGGTAAATGTGATTCAAAGTTTTGTTGTTTTAAAGAACTGCATACGTGGGAGTTTTGGATGTGATTCAACTAAAAATTAGGGGTGGTTCATGCCATATGTCCATGTAACCCTATTTTTATTCTAAAAAAGTTCTTTGCACACTCAGACTCCATAATTTGGTCAATTTTTCCAATTTCGCATTGCCCTTTAGGGATTGTTGATTGTGTTGTTTTGCAAAATTTTCACCACTGATGCTATTAATATGATTCATGCTATGTTATAAATTATATTTTTACTCTCGCTAAGGTGTTTTAGGCATATTTAAGGCAATTTATTTCATGTCCACTAACTATTTGTAAAAATTTCTCAATGGCAGTAGATTGCATGCTTGCAAGTTGATTGTTAAAATGCTTCAATGACTGTAGATTACATGCTTACAAATTGTTTGAGAAAATGCCTCAATGGTTATAGATTTCATGATTGAAAATTATTTGATAAAATTCCTAAGTGGATTTAGATTGCATGCTTTCAAATTGTTTGCCCAAAATTCCCCAATGGTTGTAGCTTAGATGGTGCAAGCTAATTGTTAAAAAAAATAAAAATAAAAATCACATTTTGTGTTTTAGTGTTCAATGGGATTGTTATTTCTCTTTAAACTCGATGGATGGTGAGGTGGGACCTTACATAAAATATAATTCTATGGTATGCAACATATGTTAATGTTTTTCTTCTAACTTGGGTGATTGTCATTATGTGGGAATTTGGAATGTATACTATTGAGCATTAGAGAAGGTATGTAATTACTGTTTCTTTCGTTTTCTTTTCCTTAAATTCATAACTTCTTTGCATTCTAAAATAAGCATATGGTGAAAGATTATGATAAATTTTAGAAGATTTCTCAACAACATAAAATGACTAATAATTACCATGTCCTATGCAGAAAAAGAGGAAAACGGAAAATCGTCACTCTAAAGGAAAAGAGAAAACAAAATTAACTGTTGTCCCTTTGACAGGGAACCACATCTAAATGAGGCAATCCATATTGGAGCTTATAAGCTAGGAAAGGGAAGAGGAGATACCAAATCGGCATAAGAGAACAAAGAGATGACTGAGAAATAACGATCTGGCGAATCCCTCAAGATCCTTTGATCCTTAGGATTATCTATATCATTGATATTTTTGCTTGGATGCTGTAAGAAGGGACAAGATTGCTATCCCAAAGGGAGGTTGTTGTTGTTTTTATGAAACTCACTATTGTAACTTAAGCTTTGATCATCGAATCTCTTTAAAAGAGCGATTACTGTAACTCTGTTTTGTTGCTTAATATATAAACTCCATTGTTGTTTTGTCTTTGATTCTGGAGTAATCATAGCAGTGCATCCCTAGAGGCTAAGGGCCTGGCCATGGTGGATCACTTTCTTCTTGTACGATTAGTTTCCGATTCCAAGTTGTGTGTTTTTTAATTTCTCTTATTCGCTTTGTTCAGTAATCTATTGTTCCTTGTTATTACATATATTATCTCTGTTATATCTTGTTCCTACTTGAATAGTAAGGTTATTCTCTGCAATTGGAATGTTATGCTATTCATTCTAAGGTTATATCGTATTTTTGTTCCTTTAACAGATTGATATTATTGTATAACATTATTGTTCCTTTCAGATTACCATTAGTACTCGTAACAGAGTAACAGTGTTGTGTATTTATAAGTCAATACTATTTTGTATTTACTTCCGGTCTACTTCCAAAACGTGATTGTTGTTCATTTAGGGTTGTTGTTCCACCTTGATCACAATTGTTGTTCCTTCATAACCATGATTAATAACTGTTGTGCTGAAACCCATATTATTGTTTCCTTCAATATAGAAGTGTTGTATGCAATATTCAATTTGATTTGTTGTGGATTGATATTTGATTTAGGTTGTTGTTCAATGTTTCATAACATCCTTTAGTTTGTTGTCTCATTTCTGTTTGTTGTTCAAATCATTTTTGAAGTAAAGATTGTTGCTTGATTTTTGTAGATTACAATTATTGCTTCAATCATTTTGGTAGATTAATGCTTTGATGATCAATCTTGTTAAATAGATTAGTTGCTATTCCTTTTCCTGTTACTTGAATTATCATTTCTTTGGTGTGCACAGAACATTTGAAACTGTATTGAACATTGACAGTTGTTGTCCAGTTCCCAGGTTACGGATATTTTCCTTAATTGCTTTTCAATTACATCAGGGAAGAGTTATTATTACTATACACTTGACTGATAAAGTACTATAGTTCCTTATGTGAATGATTTGGTTAGAAGTATTTCTAGTTCTTGGCATTACATTTAAAGGTTGTTTTTAGCATTTAGTTACTCTTGCAAATCACTATGCTACTAGCATTACTCTAACAAATGACCGCCTTAGACTGAGTACACTCTTTGAGATAACAAATAGACCCATGATTGATAATTAATGTAGGGTAAATAGAGGTGAAAAAGACCATTTTTACTACTCAACATTTTGGCATTGTTGCTCGAGAAGAGTGTAGCCATTTGTTTCTTTTTAGAGTAGTGTAAGTATCTGCTAGGAGAGAATTTGGTTTTAAAAATGAAAGGTAAGAACCTGTGTACAGAGCATGTAACAGCCATGTTCCCCTACCCACTTTCCTGCAGATTTTTTATTATTTTGGGTAGAAATCAGTATTTGATTTGTGTGCATGACTAAGTAGAAAAAGCCTAAAAAGAATCCTAAACCACTGCCCGAGCCTGATAAAGCAAGTGGCTAGTAACCCTAGGCTGATCGACCTTCATAGACGAAATCCTTAAAAAAGCAGAATCTCAGGCGTGAGTAGGACCTAGAAAAGTTGTTTCTAGACAACCTACAAGCTCCCTTCAAGCCGTAGGATCACCATCTGTAGCCTTTTGCTGAGGTGCACAACTAAACTGAGGAGCAATATTTTCAACAAATTGAGAATTCTAGCCCAAAATCACTGCAAGAAGGGAACCTTAGTAACGTCTGCGAAGTAAGAGGAGAAACAGGGGAAACTAAAGAACCAAGATCCGCTCTCGTAATAATTCAACCATTAAGCAGCCCAGATAGGGCAAGTGTTGCAAAAATAATCCAGAACGAAGTTGAAGAACCTTAGGAGATAAAATCCCCTGAGACATTAGGAACTTTCATCATCCCAGACAAAGTAAGTGTTGTTAAGGCCATTCCTGTTAAGACCATCCTTGCTCTATCCAACCAACCTAGGAATACCCTCTTAGAAATCCTAGAAGGTTATTGGCACATATTTGAACAAATGGCTAGAACCAGCCAAACACCCAAACCTCCACACCGCAATATCCCATTGTAGATACTGCAGTCAATTCACCTATGAAGTCAATTCCTCTCCAGTATATCCCCACATTTAATGCCCTAACACCAGAAGACCTACATGCATTTTTGTTTGAATTCGATGTGCTTTGTAGAGGATATGACTATACCACTGACCCCCAAAAGCTGAAATTATTTCCCTCTACATTAAAAGGAGCTAACTTACGATGGTTTATGGGGTCGGGTGGAGGTGTTATAAATCACTGGGATTAGATGAAAGGTGCTTTCTTGAACAGATATCAGGATTATTGTAGATCCAAAGAGTTAAAAGATGAAATATTTCAGATGGTAGCTAGAGCTAGTGAAACACTAGAGGAATATGTTGAAAGTTTTCATTATAATCCTCAAAGATCTCCTTATGCATCATTACCCTTACCTCATAATGTATTAAAAAAACATTAATTAAAGGTATGAATGAACAATGGATTGAAACATTGAATATTATGGGAAAAGGAGACATCTATCAAGAAGATTTTGCTAACATTATTGATTTATGTATCAGGATCTCCCAAGCAAGTACAAGGGTAAAACCAGTGGAACATGATAGGTTTACAAGGGACAACAAGTTCTCTAGAGAAGGAGTGACTTGCATGGAAATTGGAAATTTATTAGAAAATTTCAAAACTCACATATTGGGAACTTTGACAATGCAGCTTGATATTATGCAAGAGAAAGAAAAACAAGTAGAGGCAGAGCCAAATCTGGCAATATTCTATCCTAGATGCAGAAAGAAACACAGCCACAAAGAGTGCCCATTAGATGCAGTTCAAGTTTGTGGCATTTGTACAAAAGACCACTCTATAGAAAGTTGTCCCTCACTTCCTGGTTTGAAACAAGTATACAAAGAAGTAGAAGAAGAACTAGAACTGGTGTACCTACTTACTTAGCACCATCAATGGTATTCGTGACAATCAAGTATGTTCCCTGATGAAGCTTCTTCTTTCTAGCCTTCACAATATCATGCTCAACAATATAATACAATATGGAAAAATCAAGCTCCCTTCTCGAATTGGTCACAACAACCATTTCCTTCATCATCACTATGGCCGAATCAAACAAGCCAAGCTAATTGGCCAAATTTTCCCTATGCTCCACCATATTGGAAAAAAATTCGTATCTAGCACAATGGTCCCCTCCCACTTGGTAGAGTCAAGCCTGGTAGACAAACTGGCAAAGACCAATGAATCAGCCAGTGGGAACCATTCCACTCCCTCAACCTACACTGGCAGCACTACAACAAAATCTCCTATCAAATTTAAGACTGCAACTCCTAGCCCAACACAACCTGAACCCAAATAACAGACTTCTCTAATCTACTCAAATAATTGTAACACCTGAGCTAGGAACCGATCTAAGGGGGTGCAATGACCTTCAATTGAGATTTGGGCACATTATAGAAACAAAGGGAGATAAAAATGTTTAAGTTGAAAATTAGTTACCTGCAGAACAACCATTACAAGAGGAAGATGTGGTTAGGAAATAGACTCATGACCACGCAACCACATCTTCTCCCCCATTCCCGGAATGATTAATTATACCACACCCTATATAACATCTTGACTTTGATATTCCGGGAGAACTTAAGAATTTGTAAATAAAAAACCCACTCCTCCAAGCCATCCAAGATATCCCAATATATGCAAAGCCCATCAAAGAGCTATGTATAAAAAGCCAAGTAGGAGAATAGCAAATAACCCAACAGTCTAAGTAGTTGGCATCTTATCTGACCTATTATCAGGTACAGAAGCACCCATCAAATATGAAGACCCGGGAAATCCAATAGTAATAGTAAAAATCAATATACAATTTTTTTCAAATGCCTTAGTTGATTTAGGGGCTACAATTAATATCTTATCAACCACCACTTGTCAAAAACTGGGCATTACATCAATAGAACCAACCTCCACTTTATTAGAACTGGCTAACCGATCAGTGGTTAGGCCAGAAGGCACACTACATGATGTCATGGTATCCGTTGATTCATTGCAATATCCTGCCGACTTTCTGATAATAAACCCCAAAAACCAACTTCATAGACATTTGTTAATTTTAGGCA
Source organism: Pinus taeda (assembly GCA_000404065.3). Lineage (NCBI taxonomy): Eukaryota > Viridiplantae > Streptophyta > Pinopsida > Pinales > Pinaceae > Pinus > Pinus taeda. The sequence goes on from APFE031144102.1 coordinate 88,754, forward strand.
GACCTCGACTTGCAAACATTGATGCTTACATTGGCTGCCAACAAGGTATTATGACCATAACTAAAGGGAGTAATATCAATAATCTAGCCCTATACCCTCTAGCCGAGCCAAATGTAACAATAATAAAAACTAACAAACATCCTGTATCATACCTTACCAAAAACATTAGATCCCCATTAACTATAGAAGATGCCCTCGAGTTCAAAGATCAAACAGAGGATGACGTTATTAACAACTTTATTAACCAAGTTGAATCCAGATCTCATGTACACACCACATCTAGACATGAAGGGAATCAATCCCTAGTTATGTACACATCACATTTTACAGAAAAGGATGCAATACCTATTCACTAACCCCAAAGAAGAATTAACCCTCATTTAAAAGATGTTGTGAAAGTTGAATCACAAAAACTTTTAGATGTAAACTTTATTCATCCTATCTCTGATAGCAAATGGGTCTCTCCACTTGTAGTGGTGCCAAAGAAGAATGGAAAGTGGAGGATTTGTGTAGATTACAGAGAATTAAATAAGGAAACCCAGAAAGACCACTTTCCCCTTCCATTCACTGACCAGGTATTAGATACATTAGCAGGAAATAAATTCTTTTCTTTCCTGGATGACTTCAGTGGATACAATCAGATTCAAATTGCCCCAGAAGAACAAGACAAAACTACTTTTACCTATCCCTGGGGAACATTTGCCTATAGAGTTTTACCCTTTGGCCTATGCAGTTCCCCTGCCACATTTCAAAGGGCCATCCTCAGCATCCTTTCAGATTTAGTAAATGAAGGGTTTGAAGTATACATGGATGATTTCACACCATATGGAGATGATTTTGACCCAGCGCTAGACACATTGGAAAAGGCGTTGCAATGATGTATCGCTACCAGGCTCTACCTGAGCCATAAAAAATGCTATATGATGATGACTGAAGGACTTATCCTAGGTCATTATATCTCAGCAGCTGGAATACAGGTAAATCTGGCCAAAATTCAAATAACTATTTTAATACCTACTCCTGCCACATAGACAGAGGTATGCAGTTTTCTTGGATTTTCTGGTTATTATAGGAGATTTATAGAACATTTTGTTCACATGGTTGCACCTCTATATGCACTAACAGGAAATTTTGACTTTTTTTCGACAGATAAATGTGACTGTGCTTTTAAGGATCTGAAAAAACTTGTCTCAACAACCCTGGCGCTGAGAGGTCAAAACTGCAACCTATCATTTCAAATTTCATCAGATGCTTCAGACATGCTATTTGAGCAGTCCTTGGGCAGGAATAAGAAAAAAACCATATGAAATCTATTATATTAACAAGAATTTGTCTCCTATTGAGTTGAACTATATTGTTACTGAAAAAGAATTTTTAGCTGTAATACATGCTATAAATAAATTTAGGCTTTACATCACTGGTATCCGATTGTTTTATATACAGATCACTCTGCCATAAAATATTTAGCAAATAAACCGATTACAAATGGTAGAGTAACAAAATGGCTGATTTTATTTCAGGAATTCGACATCACAATAAAATATTAACCTAGAAAAGAAAATCCTGTAGCTGACTTTCTCTCACGAATGCCAAAACCAGTGGACGCAGCAGCAGTTGAAGATCAATTTCCAGATGAACATTTGTTCACTGTTACCATCAAAAAATCTTGGTATGCTAATGTTGTGAATTATTTAGCAGTAGGTAAATTACCAAAACATCTGTCTCCCAATGAGTGAAAGTAGATTTTCCAGCATAGTACGCGCTTTTCTTGGATTGGGGGCTACCTATTTCATACAGGATTAGATATGCACATCAAAAGATGCATCTGAGAAGATGAAATTATTGAAATTCTGAAAGCCTGTCACAATGGACCATGTGGCAGACATTTCTCAGATCGAAGAACTGGTCACAAAGTTATGCAAATAGGGTATTATTGGCCCACAATCTTCAAAGATGCGAAGAAGTTTGTTCAATCTTGTGATAGTTGCCAAAGAGTAGGATGCCCTGGACAGTCCAACGAAATGCCTTTGAACCCGCAGCTAGTCATTGAACTGTTTGAGCATTGGGCGCTTGATTTTGTTCGTCCAATCAACCCATCATCAAACCAGAAAATATATATTTTGGTAGCAACGGAATATGTGACCAAATGGGTTGAACCAGAGGCACGACCAAGAGCTACAGAGGATTCTGTCATTCATTTCCTATTCCAGATATTTGTGCGATATGGCCTCCCAAGAGATATAATCATGGATGGAGGACCACAATTTGTTCGTAATAAGATTGTGGAAACACTAAAAAACTATCATATTCAGCATAAAATTACTACTCCATACCACCCACAAGCAAATGGGCAAGTAGAGAGCATGAATAAAGTAATAGAAGCAATAATAAAAAAAACCATTGTGTCACACAGACACGATTGGGCTACAAGATTGTCGGAAGCCTTGTAGACATACAGAACAACATCAAGAAGCACTACCGGTTATTCATCATGTTACATAGTATTTGGAGAGGAACCAATCTTTCCAATAGAATTTGAAATACAAGCCTTGAGAACAACACAAGAAATCGGTCTGGATTTAAACAAGGCCTAGATTAATAGACTAAAGCAGATCAACGAGCTGGATGAAATCAGGTTGTTCATTCTTCAACATACTACATTAATCCAACAACAGAGAGCCAAATGGCACGACACCCTCATCAAAAATAAAGTCTTCCGCGAAGGAGATTGGGTGCTCCTATACGATTCTAGGTTTCAAGATTTTCCAGGGAAACTTCCAACTCACTGGCTGGGACCATATGAAATCCAGAAGGTACATGATAATGGCACCATTACTTTAACCACCATTGATGGATTGAGACATAACTTTAATACAAATAGCCACCGAGTTCGATTTACTCGGGAATCCTTCTACCAGCAACTCTAGGAAGACTCCAACATGCAAATTCTGGTTGAGGAAGAGCTCTTCCTCACCTCTGGTTCATTAAGTGATTTGATTGCTTTTGAATTTTGTATATAAATTCTTTTGTTTTGTTTGTGTAAATTACTTTCTATACAGGTTTCTACATCTCTACAACTTTTGCATTTTGTTGTTCCTTTCCAAAGGAACAACACTTTCATGTTTTGCTGTTCCTTTCTGAAGGAACAACATTTATGCATTTTTTCTCTTCCTTTTTGAAGGAACAACACTTCTACCTTTATATTTTTCCTTTCCGAAGGAACATCACTTTTACTTTTTGTTGTTCCTTTCCAAAGGAACAACACTTTTGCATTTTTATTGTTCCTTTCTGAAGCAACAACACTTTCGTTTTTCTACTGTTCCTTTCCGAAGGAACAACACTTTCATTTTTTTGTTGTTCCTTTCCGAAGGAATAGCACTGTCATTTTTCTGTTGTTCCTTTCTGAAGGGACAACATTTTCACATTTTTTGTTTGTGCTTTTCTCTTTGTTCTTCCAATTAAGGGACAGTTGTTGTTCCTCTCAAGGAGTAGCAATTTTGAGCATGTTGTTCCTTTTGCTTGCAATTTTTGTGTATAGTAGTTTTTCTATCTTAAAGACAACATTTTTTAGAGTGAATTTTCTTCTTTTTTTGTGTGTTTTACCATTTAGATCATTTTTATGAGTCATGGTCATTTAGAGAATAGCTATACATTTATGCAACAAATACAAAAACTAGAGGATATTGAAATCAGAAAATCATATAAAAATCGTTATCTTTATCAGAAGTTGCTTTGAATTGACAAGAGAAAAGAGGAGAGGACACAATTATTGATCACCTTGCTGTCATTATTTTACTAATACCAATATGATTGATTATTTTTATCATGTTGGTTCTTCCTAAATCCCCATAATTCTTTTTAATCATTATTATTGAATAAGAATAAGGGCATATTTTTCTCTATTTATATGTTAAGACTTCTTCCACCATCCCTAATCTTAAGTAGTGTTGAACCACCCTCTGTATATAAATAGGAAAAGTGTTATATAAAATAAAATAAAATAAAGAAAAAGAAAAATGTTTATATGATTACTAACATGATTTTTCAAATGAAGGATAGGGGGTCTCATTAAGAGCCAGCCTACCATCATGATAAGGAAGAAAGTGAAGTGGCATTCCGAGTATGGCCACCACACCAGGGATATGATCCAAGAGGCACATTAGAAAAAATAAAAAGTCCTTAGAACAGGAGGTCTTATCACGAGCCGGCCTGTCGAGCTTTCACTCCTTTCTGGTGAATGGAATTATGATTTATTTGGTTACCAAGCTAGCATAATGGCCTCCTTTCTAACATTGCACAACAGTTTCCTAGGCATACACAGAGGATTATAGTTCCAAGGGTGAAATAAACAACTTTGTCAAGGTTATGGATAGTTGTGGGCAACAGAGCTCTGTTGATGGTATTAAAGTGATATTTGTTATACACCAATAGAAATTATAAAACCCTTCTTCTAATATCTTTATAAATGGTTCAAATTAGATTATGTATATAACTCTTCTGAACCTTTGATACATGAAAATTATTTACAGATCTTTTATGCCGGTAAAAGTCGATAATGATCGCATAACATCTTTTATTCATGTCCACTGTCCTATCCTCTAATTCTCGCATCATATCAGGACATTTCCTTATTTATTAGTGATTCTATTATACAACTCAATTTCGGCAATCCGCTCATTTTTGTAAACATGGCATATATTATACATTTTTCCTTTATGACTCTGTACTATGACAATTCAACACGCTGCTCCTTCATTTGATGGCTGGGGATGGCCTATCAGATTGCAGGGGGGCATAGGCGATCCACATAATTCGATGGCATATGTGTCATCTCATCATTCGAAAGAATTAATGACTCAGGAATAGCAAAGCTTAACGGTATTTTTCTTTCCAACATGCATGCTATTTCGAAGCTATTTCCTTGTTTTGCTCTGCAAAAATTAGAAGTAAGCTAGAAATTTGAATAGCTTGTTGTTCCACCATATTCTCTGTGTTTCCTAATAGCGAGCTAAAATTTTGAACAACCTATTATTCCATTATCATCTCTGTGTTTTTTACAGTGTTCTAAGCATGGGAGGAAGATCAATTCGTAGTGAGCCACAGGTGTTGATGGTCTCCAATGCTACATGAGAAATCCTAGCAAGGGCATGATGGATAACTTGTCTTAACCATCTACAAGAATCCAATGAGACGGTGGCAATTGAGTTTCTACAAAACTTTCATGAACATCATTCCATGGTAAGAGGGAGACAGATAGTAGTCACTAATGACATAATTGCAGAAGTTTCAAGACTGCCAGCCGCTAGACCTGTGTGGACTTTGAAAAGGGTAAGACTATGAGACACCATGAAAATCTTCTAGGATGAAGGGTAAAACCTGCTTGTAAAAGGGAAGGGAGTTCTGTCAGCAACCTTGGGAGTACCGTGGGCAGAATTGGCAAGAATTATCTAGAGCTACATCACTTGTGACGATAGGAAAGACGTGGTAAGACCACGCCATCTTAAACTTTTAGTTGTGTTAAAGTAAATGTGCACTGTGAATTTGCCTATGGTTTTAAATTCTTTATTACACCATGTTGCCCGAAGTATGAAAAAATCTCGCCATCTACAGTCAATAGTAAGCCACCATGGGTTAATATGACTGATAGTCAGCCATAGTCTTGCCCAACAGTAGAGCAATTCAAAGGAACTAATTTTCACGATAGACGCGGGACTGGCTTTCCCAGCCCCAAAATGAAAACGTGTTGCCAGTACATCAAGCAAACCATTGAAACAAAGAAAAATTGTTAGTTTGGCAAGGATCAAAGGAATGATTCAGGAGACAAATAACCCCCGGAATTAGAAGGAGGGGATAACAAAGAAGAATTGGAGGAAAACAATGATAGAGAACTGGAGGAGACTGAGCAATCCAGTCAAGAAGAAGAGGAAGCAGAACAACACAGTGAATGTCCACTGCAAAACCCATTGCAAGAGGATGAATTGGCCCAAATTCTGGCCAATATGGATGAATATGTCCAACCTCCTAGCCCACTTAACCCTCACACTGAAGAAGGACTACAGGAGCACTCTGCTCATGATAAAAGTGCATCTGAGGAACTATGTGATGAGGAAGAAGGGCCGCATGAGCACTCTGCTCATGACAAAAGTGCATCTGAGGAACTATGTGATGAGGAGGAGGAAGGAGAGGACCACTCTACTCATAATGAGAGCGTATCTGGGAAGAATAGTGATGAGAAAGAAGAAGGGGAACAATATGTTCCTGTCAAAATATAGCAGAAGAATTCCATGATGAAGAAGGGGTAGAAGAATAAGTTACCCAGGAAATAACAGAGCAAGCTAGGGTTTCTACCCCTGAACAACGTGAATAGCATAACATTGAAGAAGTACCCCAAGAAGAAAATAAGGAAATTAGCCAAAATGAAGGTACAATACTTGAGGTACAAAGCCTAGGCCCGAGTAACGAATGGCTATTCCTTCTAAGAAAAGAGAGGAAATTAGAATATTACGAAAGGAACAACAAAGATTTCTTAACGTTATTAAGCAAATTCGACAACAGATAGGGTTTTGAAAATGGGGAAGAAATCGAAAGGAACATCTGTGGCAAAGAATACAACTTCCCAACAAAAACCCCTTAAGAAAAAGATCAAGAGGACTCAACTCCAACCTACCATACAAAACTGAAAGGAACAACCTCTGATTGTTGCCCATGTCGAAGTACAAACGGATAATGTATCGACAAGTGATAATAAGATCCAGGTAGATCTCCTGCGTACAACAATTATGTTGAATAAGGACTCGATGATAATAACTCTGCGGAAATATTTGGCACAAGCCCAGCAAACAATAGATAAACTTACAAAGCAGACTGTTCCTCAAGAAAAATATGAGAAATTACAACAGCAGCTGAGGAACATTAACGCATCCGAAAGCCAGGCCTTTGGAAGATGGTGAGAGGCAGAAGAAAGAGTCAAAAAGGTAACCCACAGAATATACATAGTCATCAAACAAATGGATACCTTATGTTCTCTGTATACTAATGTTCTAGCATGTAGGGCACCTACTAGAAGCTATGCTTTTTTCTTAATGGAAAGATATTTACAATTGAAAATTAAAGCTCTCAAAGCAGGACTACCTATAGAAATAAAAACCATTGATGACTTCATAAATTGTTGTAAGCATTACGGGGTGAAATTTCAATGATTGTTATGTGAATTCTATTTGCATAATCTTGTATTAGATGGAGAAACAGAACAAAACCCTAGCCCTTTTGTGGGTGATGTCCAACTGGAGGCATTTATTTGCTTTGGTGTTAATCAAACAAAGTGGCTTAAAGCCTACAATTTTTTCAAAGACAGGAGAACGAATTAGATTTATGGGTGAGGGGTGAACGTAGAGACCCACTCCAGCTATGGAATAAACATAGGAGCCTAATGAGGACTCAAGGAGTGATCGAGGCATTGGGACCTATCCACAGAGCAGTCATCCAGCAAGGGGTAGAATACTTCTTTACCATCAAAGACCTCGCCATAGCAATAGCCAAATTCTGATACCAGACTTCTAATCGGAATATCCAAAATATGCAACCATTCAACTATGAGAACTTTAAGCTAGCTATTAACCACTTGGGTATCTATGGTGACCTCATTTTGAGAGAAGGCCCATCTTGGTTAGGCTGTAGGTTTCGAAGTCTAGTCACTTGGCACCCTGCACCAGGATATCAAGCCTTATATGAAATTCATGAAGGTCATACAGGACATCTTTTTGAACACCTAGCTAGGCATCATGGTTGTAGACCACCTCATGAGATCCCTTCTTTAGCCTATTCCCTAACTGCATTGCATGTCAATTACAATGTTTTCATGAGGGCATGAAAAAGGTTAAGCAGGGGGGTGTGTTGAGCATTAGAAAAGGTATGTAATTACTACTTATTTCATTTTCTTTTCCTTAAATTCATAACTTCTTTGGATTATAAAAGAGGCATACGGTGAATTATTATGATAAAATTTTAGAATATTTGTGAGCAACATAAAATGACTAATAATTACCTTTTCCTCTGCAGAAAAAGAGGGAAATGGAAAATTGCCACTCTAAAGGAAAAGACAAGATGAAATCAACTATTGTCCCTTTGATAGAGAACCACATCGAAACAAGGCAATCTAGATTAGAGTGTATAAGGCAAGAAAAGGAAGAGGAGATACCAAATCGGCACAAGAGAACAAAGAGATAACTGAGAAATAATGATCTAGTGAATCCCTCAGGATCCTTTGATCATGAGGGATCGCTATCTTAAGATTATTTGTATTGTTGATATTTCCACTTGGCTGCTATAAGAAGGGACAACATTGCTAGCCCAAAGGGGGACTATTGTTGTTTTTATTAAATTCACTATTGTAACTTAAACTTTGATCATCAACTCTCTTTAAAAGAGTGATTACTGTAACAATATTATAATGCTTAATATATAAACTATGTTGTTGTTCCATCTTTGATTCTGGAGTAATCACAGCAGTGTGTCCCTGGAGGCTAAGGGCCTGGCCTTGGTGGATTACTTTCTTCCTGTACCATTAGTTTCTAATTCCAAGTCATGTGTGGTTTGATTTCTCTTATTCCCTTTGTTCAGTAATATTTTGTTTGTTATTATTCCATATATTAGCTCTGTGTGAGGATACTGAAAGGTTACGCTAAATGCGTGACTATTAATCCTAATGCTAGGGCTGCTCAGAATTACTCCATTGTTGAGGACCTAGCTCAGATTCCATGCACCATGTCTGCTTTAGAGGTTCTCTAGTTGTGTCTTGGTCAATGAAGTGCTTTGCTTTCAGTGATGGGGGTCGTTGATCCAAATAAATCTTTAGTGCTCACTTTCGACATGATTAATGTCAAAAACCAACTCCCTCATCATATGGCTTTCCAAATAAAGTCCACATATTGGAAAATTAACATTTTTCGTACCATTATTGATGAATGATCTTCCACGTGTGTCACGTCGATGTCATGCTAGAAGCGCATTGGATCGCCTTCAGCTGTTCCTTCACCTACCCTCCTGACTACATTTTATGGACATTCTCATAGGCTGCATGGGATTATCCTGGCCTTTCCCATATGTGTTGGGGGGGAAGGTCATTAATATCGAAGTAGAAGTCATTTATGCTAACCAATATTACAATCTCCTTTTAGGATGGAATTGTGTTTATGAAATGGATGTCATTGTTTCAACTTTGTTTCTTGTCATTTCTTTTCTTCATGAGGGGAAAGTTGTTGAGGTTGATCAATTGGATTACTCTCCAACTGATCATAGGGAAACCTTGGATTCTACTGTTCCTTTAGTGGATAACCCTCATCCACCTACTGAGAATCTAGGAGTTGGGATGTATTCTTCATTGATGGGTACCTTTGATTTTCCCTCTCCTATCGCTAGAATCAATGTCATTTCATCATCCAAGGAGTCTTCACGAGAAGAGTTCTTTTGAACTAATTATTTTTCAGACCCTTGGACCTTGCCTTCAACTACGACTACATTAGTTGAAGGACAGGTTGGTGGAATGGCATTCCCTATGTCTATAGCATAGCTTAGATAGCAGTCTATCGTTAACTCTGCAGATAACCATTCTACCCCTTTCTCTGAGGAGGAGTTAGATGGTGATATGGCTCTGGCCTGGATCCTTGATTCTACCTCTGTTATGGATTTCTTAGATATGGTTTTACCATCTGAAGAAGCAATCCTAGAAGTGATGATGGGTGTAGATGGACCTTGGGAAGACTTACACCATCATTCATATTTTCTTCCTCCGTTGTAGGAAGTAGAATCTAGGTTCTCCTAGCTGTTTATTAGGGGTGTTTATATGGTGTCAAACCCTTTGGCTCCAGCACACTTTCGTGCCAAAGGTAATATGTTTTTGATTTCAAAAATGATATCTATAAACATCTCTAGGAACCCTGACATGATTGAGAATCTCTTCATCAGAGCCGAATGTTCCCCTGAAGAATTCAAATTTACACTGACCTTTTTAAGGAATTTCGAGATGTATTCGCTTGGTCATATGAAGAAATGGCTGGCATTGATCCATCCATAGTTCAACATGAGATCAAGACATATGAAAACGCCAAACCGGTTCATCAGAGGCTTCAACCACTTAATCTTAGGAAAGCAGCAACCATAAAAGCTGAAGTAGAGAAGCTACTCAAGGTTGGTTTCATATACCCTATTCCTCTTACTAATTTAGTTTCTAATCCTGTCCCTATGGATAAAAAGCAAGGAGCAAGCCCAATATGCATTGACTTTAGGGACGAAAACAAAGCTTGTCCCAAAGATAATGACACCGAGCCATTCTTTGATCAGATTATTGATGAGTGTGCGGGTAATGAGATTCTCTCCTTCAAGGACGGTTTTTCCGGTTATAATCAGATCTCTATCCATCTGGAAGATTAGCATAAGACAACTTTTATATGTCCTGGGGTGCCTTTGCATACAAAAAAATTCCTTTTGGTCTCAAAAATGTCGGAGCTACCTTCCAGCGGGCCATGTCATATGCTTTCCACGACAGTAAACATATGATTGAAGCATACTTGGATGATCTAGGTGCTCTTTCTGAAAGGAGAACTGAGCACCCTAGTCATCTTCGATTGGTTTTTGAGTGATGTCATTTTTACAAAATCTAGTTAAATCCCAATATGTGCATTTTCATGGTTACATTTGGTCAGTTATTAGGGTTCATTGTGTCAAGTGAATGGATTAGGATTGATCCCTTCAAGGTAGAGGCAATAATTCAGTTTCCTCCCCCGTTGCCAATCTAGCAACTTCAAAGTGTTTAAGGGAAGGCTAATTTCTTAAGACGTTTTATAGCGAATTATGCCGAGATCACTAAGGGGTTTATGCCTTTGCTATGGAAAGGAGTTCCATATGTATGGGATGAATTTGCGCAGTGGTTGTTTGATGCCTTGAAAAAGGCATAAGTCTCTGCCTCGCTTTTGAGTGCACCAAATTATGGTAGGGATTTCCTTTCATATCTCACTACAGTAGAATCAACCATAAGTATGGTTCTCGTTCAGGAAGACGATGCTCTCATAGAGCATGTGATTTATTATTTGAGTCACGACTTGATAGGTCTTGAGCTTCGCTATTCTCCCATTGAGAAGTTGGCCTTCGCAGCTGTCCATGTTATCGTGTGGCTCCACCATTATATCTTGCTACGCAAAACTTTTGTCTTAGTGGAGATCAATATATTTCAATTTGTCCTCAGTAGGCGAGTGATTGGGGGCAAATATAATCGATGGATAGTTATTTTACAAGAATTTGATCTTGAGTGATTGTCCGCCAAGTCTAAGAAATCCATGGTTTTTGCCGAGTTAATTTTCGAGTTGCCTTGTGGATAGGATACTATTTATGAGGAAAGTTTTCCCAACAAACATGTATTCCTCATCTCTTCACTCAACCCTTGGTATGGAGATATCATTGTCTATCTCTAAACTTCCAAGTTTCCCTCTACTTTCTCCAAAGGATTAACGCTGAAAATTATGTCACCTGGCTAAAAATTATCTTATCATTGGTGATACATTATATCGTCGAGGGGTTGATTCAATCATTTAGTGTTGTTTAACCCTAGAGGAAGCAGATTCAGTGCTCAATGATTGCCATAGTGGAGCTTGTGGTGCTCATCTTTCATGGCTTGCTACAGCCCAATGTACCCTATCAAGTTTATACTCAAAAGATGCATGCACATCCAACTCCTCTTTTCCCTATTGTCACTGTTAGTCCTTTTACTAAGTGGGGGATTGATTTTACAACTTGTAATCTGCCTTCAGCAGCAAATCACAAGTACATTATCGTGGTTGTAGACTACTTCATGAAGTGGGATGAGGCCATGCCCACTTACAAAAATGGTAGTGAAATAGTGACATTTTTCCTTTTTAATCAAATTATCTCAAGGTTCGGTATCCCAACAGAGATTTTCACTGGGAATGGCAGTCATTTCCAGAACCAACTAATGTCTGAATTGGCTCTAAAATTGGATTTCCGATAGGAAAATTCATCTCCTTATTATCCTTAGGCCAATGGACAGGTTGAGGTAGTGAACAAAACCCTGAAGACGATCGTGTAAAGGACAATCGACAAAAGTCGGTCCAATTCCCATCTTATGTTGTATCTGGCTCTTTGGGAATACCGAACATCCGTAAAGACTGCTATACATTTTACAGCTTTTCAGTTAGTTTACGGGATGGAATCTATCTTTCCTATTGAATGTCAAATTCCATCTTTTAAGTTAGCTATTGAGATCCTTCTAGAGACTTCTAGTCTCGAAGAGCACCTCCCTCATTTGGAACATCTCGATGAGCAATGTTGAGATGCCACCACAATCAATGAGCTCATAAGAAAATGGTTAAAATCCAGTACGATAAAGTTGTCCATGCTAAAGTCTTCTCCGAAGGCAACCATGTCTTGGTCTATGTGGTACAGTCCCTTCATAATTAAATGAGTTTTAGAAAAGGGGGCATATGAGTTAATCGATTTTGAAGGAAACAAGTTAGCAGAGCCCCGAAATGGGCTCTACCTCAAGAAGTACTTTGCTTAAGTAGAAACTAGGTAATGGCTTCTTTGTACATTTTATATGTTTATACATATCTTATCAGGAGTTTTTTGATATCGACACTTTTGTTCTACCGTGATAGGTGTTGATGGATGACTTGGTCTATTTTGGATTCATCGATGGTGCTAGTTGACACACTCGAAAGCTCGCTTCCATAGCTTGGGTACTTTACTTTCCAACTAGTTAGTTGATGGTGTCAAGGGGAGTATGCATTAGTCTCGCTTCAAATAATATGGCTGAGTATATTTCCATCATTAATTTACTATCCGAAGCAATTTCTTATGAAATCGATTCGTTGGTAGTTTATCTTGATTCACAATTGATAGTGTCACAATTTAATAACATTTATCGGGTAAGGGATCCATGTTTATATCGCCAGTATTTAAGAGTGAGGTTGTTGGAAAGATCATTTAGTTACATTAATTATTTGCACATTCCAAGATCACATAATTCGTCAGCTGATTGTATTGGTAATCAAGCATTAGATTCGCACATCATTCGTTCATCACAATAAAATCAAGCATCAAAAAGTCAAATTGTATACATATGCCATATAATATCTCGAGTGTACATAAGTGTGTCCAAAATAATATACAAAAATTGCGACTCAAATGCCCATAATCATGTCCAGTACATCTAATGCCTCGACTTAGATGAGCGGCTATGTAGGAAACTACTACTTTGGCCACACATCTAAGAGTGTGAACCCAGTCTCGTAGCATGCCAATCACATGATGTTGCATATCTATAGGGAGATCCTCTATGGCCTCCATCGGCACTCGGTGAGTTAGTCTCACCAAGTGCCGCTGAACTGTGTGTAGAAGTTGTTATGTCTCTGCAGCTGCCTCTTTGGTACCCCAGCCACACATCCATGCCGTGGGAACCCATATGGTTGCACAGACCCAATATCTAGAACATAATCATCATATTAGTCATTTGAATCCTATCAAAAATATTTTTCAAAGTTTATTTATGTACTTGAAAAATTATAAAAAAATCATAAAAATCATAAAATCAAAACACATTTACCTATATCAACCCATGCTGCAATTGGTGGTAAGGCTAGATCTAGATCTTCTTGGAAGTCTAGCCCAACATAAGGGTAGTCATCTATGGCAATGATCTATTGCTCCCACCAGGAGAAGAGGTCATCATCAAATGCAGTCCGTGGAAAGTCCCCACTTCCTAGGCATTTCATCAAGTCATCCCACCTACCCATCTGTGGATCTTGTGGGGTGCTGATCAAAACTGATATCCTAGGATGGAGTGTTGGGACCCTCTCAAAGAAGATAGAACATAAAATGATTCCAGATCCAATGTTTTTGGTCTACCCTTTCTTGATAGAATTAAGGTTTCTCTTCATGTTGCCAAGGAGAGGATTACACTAGTCAAACACAGTGGTGAGACAGTCTACCGCCAAGCTCATGGCTATCTATGAAGCTTGGTGCAAGGAAGATGATTCGTTCACTCTGGCTATAGTGAATATGATGATCCTTAGTGCTAAACTCTCCACATGCTCGATTGGAATTTGAGTTCCAACCTTTTCTGGATGTCCCAGGCAATATATATGTACATAGTCCTCAATCAAGAGACTGGCTCATGATCTACATGTAGAATGTACCACCTCTCCTCTCTTGGAAAGGCCTGTGATGAAATAAATGTCTTCAACCTCTATCCTGAGTGGGATTTGATCAATCATAAATGAGTCATCCTCGATGCTCCAGTAGTGAATGAGCATTTTAGTAGGCGAGTGTTTGTTTCATATTTCGCATTTTAAAGAACTTTAGCAAACCACATCCTCTTAAGGCATCCAAGCCATTAGGATCATTCCTAACCTAATCATCCACTAAGGCATGCTCTCTTTCTCTGCAAGTGACTAGCATCCCAAAGAAAAAAAAAAAAATTACCCTTAGATTTTTGTTTTAAATTTTTTGTGGCATATACACGGGTCTGTTTCATAGACAGTCACGTCTAGGTCTTGCATATATGTGTGTTTCTCATAGCCAACCCATGTATATGCCGTGACAAAAATTTTGGCAATAAATAAATGGTGAAACTTGAATTAAAAATTCCAAAACTAGTCACAATTGAATGCAAGATAAGTTTAAGGTTTACCTGGTGATTTTGGGAGGATTTGAATGGTTGAATTTGGCGTATGGAAAATTTTTCTCCTTTTGCTCCACTTTGCTCTCAAGTCAAATGGTGAAAATGGTGAGTCCGGAAGTTATTTTATAGGCTTTGAAAATGCAAAATTTTTTCAAAACTTGATTTTGTTTTGTCTCATTTAACTTTTAACTTGGGAGCTTGGAATGTTGAGAATCGTTTGATTTTTTAGGACATTTTTGATGCTTTTTTGGCAGCTTCATGACGATTCCATGACTGTTGACCCGCCATGGCAAGTATCATTTTCTCACTGGCATATAGGTTAGGAAAACCATTTTTCCATTACATTATTCATTCTAGCCTCCATTTCTCGATACACTTTCCATAGGGTCGATCCTATCATGTTATGGTTCATAAACCATGTTCACTAACTGATTTTTTAAATCATGACATGATTGTAGAGAAATCCTTTTCATGGGCATCGTAGTTAGCACCTCACTAACATTTGTTGCCCATGCTACTTCGATGAGAGTAGGCTCAGGAGTCCTCTGTAGTCCCACCATGACTTACGCAATGAAGACTCTTTCCTCTTTGTTTCTTTGCTTTGTTCTGGCCTTATACCCTAGAGGCTCTTTCGTGTTGAGTTGTACTATTGCAATGCATTGAGACTATTTGCACCTTTTGGCCTTGAGTTGGCTTCATTTGGACTCGTGTTTAAGAAAAATTTTCAACCATGTTGACTACAAAATCAAACTTGCATGCCCTTGACTTCTGCAACTTGGCATACCTTGACCCATGGAAGGGACACACCTTTGAGTGTCTTTGACCAGTTTTTGCCTCTGTGCATTGAGCATAGGATTGTTCCAATCCCAGGAACTAGATCATTTGTTTCACTGACACTCATTCTTTCCACTGTACTATAGAATTCTTTTATTCATTTTCCAACTTAAAGAAAGAGTAAAAAAAAGAATCATATATTCCAAAAAAAGTGCGAGAACGGGATGGTATTTCCACTTATTATTCTCATCTAGAGTCAGTCATGTCACCCTTGAACAAAGCACTCAAAACAAAGTCTCCTCTAATTGGGCGGGATTTAGTTTGACTTAGGTATGCCCTAACCTTGTTATTTAGTTAGTTCTCCCCGATTGGTTATCTCTTCCAATCATATGGAGGGTTCTTTCGTGCCTCTTGCATGATGAACTTATACAAAGTGATCATATGGTGCCACATAGTCACATTGACTCATGCTTTTGTTCAAGGGAAGTTAGCCTATGTTGACCTCTCTACAGTGTCTCTTGACTCATTTTTCAGTCCGCCATCCATGGTTGTGAGTGTCTTGTCTATCATCATATCAACTATATTGGTCCTTTACTCATGCCGGTTTGAGAGGGTCTCCATTGACTTCTGTTGGCAGTTCTTGTCCTTATCGACGATGACATCTTGCTCTCAGGACAGGCCTAGAGATGCACCCTAGCCCTATTTTCATTATTGATAGGTCACCTTGTGCTCAGTATCGATCAATATTATGGGTGTTTGACTGAGTGGTTTCCCTTGTGTTGGACATTAGCTTACACTGTCACACATTGGGATTTGTGCAGTACCTTGGTTTCCATTTGACCATATTGGTGGATACCTTTCCTCTCTGACAGCTTTCATTATTTGTTGGTTTAGAGGGTTTTTGTTGTGCACTAGCCAGATCTTCTGTATGCCGAAAATGTGCTTTGGTCAGGTTACTACATCTTTTTTCGTCTGATTCCCTCCACATTATTAGCCTATGGGTTACACTCGTGCTAGATTGATGAAGGATGCTTTAATTCCTTCCTTCTAGTGGATCTTTCCCTATCGACTACGACTCAATGCTCTAGGGCAAAGATCTAGAGTCCATTCGGTAGTACCTTGGGGTTTGCAGTCATTAGTGGTAGATCCTTCACCTTCGACAGTGGGAAGCCATCGTTGTCTTCTGATTGATAGATTCTTATAGGTGTTCAACTCTAGCTCATTTATTCACAATTGTTAGATTGTACTGGGTACCTTGACACTCATCATCATTATCGGTGAGTAGTCTCACGTTTGTTAACATTGTACATCAATGACCAGTAATCAAATGATTTCTCACATGGTTGACTTCAAATCATCTATTCCCATGGTGTAGAAATGTACCACGGTAGTCAGTGAAGACCTCAGGTTCCATCAACATTCATTGGTTCACTTCACAATTTCTCCTATTGCTCCTAGTTGATACCACTCCACCTTATATGTTGTAGTCATTCATGGCGACACTATATATGCTGGAACTTGAGTTTACAGTGTAGTACCATCTTACTCCATCATGTTCATTTGGTGCTTGTGCGATCAGCTTTTGATATTAGTGATTTGCTTCATCCTTCATCATAATTGACATTCTTATATGTGATATTCAGACATGTACTTGTTCGATCGTGATCAAATGATCCATTATGTATTTATCAATCTTTTATACTTGTATACTTAGTGGATCCGCTTGTACTTGATATGGATACATGCTTTACTTTCTCTGAGCATGGTATGCCAGCCTCAGACAATGTTTCTTTCTCATCTCCTTTTGTGGCTTGGTAGGCTAAACTCTGGTGAATTCCTTCACAGTTTTTGGCGGGTTTCCTTTCCATGTAATTAGTTAATACATTTCAGCCATCATGAACCCCTTCTGACCTCATATATTAGGGGGCATATGTTATAGCTCCAAATCTCACTCTTGATGTTTGTGATGCTGCACTCTTGGCGTAGGGGAACCCCTCCTTCCAGACGTGCTTCAAATACTTAAAAACAATGTTTTATTCCCTATATGTGACATTTCCCTAAGCTAAATGTGTGCGTACGTGTGTCTGTGTATACCCAACCCATGTATATGTCTTAAAACACTTTAAAAAATCAAATATCCATAATTTCAGGTAGAGATCAAGGGTTTTACCTGTTTATTACCTATTAGTACCTGTGGCCCAATTGTTCCCAACGAATTCCCAACTAAAAAAGTACTTCCGGATAAGTATAAAAAGGCTTCTATGGGAAGGCCTAAGGGAGAGAAGATAGAGAGAAAAATCACTCTGCTGAGATTATCCCTGACCAGGTCTGAAGATCCTTGTGCTTCCAACACTTCCCCCATTACAGGAAACCCTTCCTTCCTTGAGTTATGGTGTATTTCCACTACTTGAGATATCTTGGAGTATGTCATGGAAGGATTTTTTTGAAGGCTTGAGATTGGATGAATTTTGAGGACAGTTCCACTTGGAGCTTGTGAAAGGAAGACTCAGGTGAAATCATACCTTTATCTACTTTAGTTATCTATAAGAAAAGAAACACTTGTCATGTTCCTGATATAAATCTTCTTCATGTTTATGATATCAATGTTATGATTCACATATGAGTGGTTATTTTAATTTTATAACTAAATACCTTTCAATATGCTATGAAGATGATTTCTTTATGATGCTTGGTCAATATACTACTGTACTTTCTGGAATTGATTGTTTTGTATGTTGAAGAACTAAAAGGAACTCCTAGAGGGTTTGGACCCTTGCTGGACCTTCCGAAACAAAGGAAACGCAGGTGAACCTCTCTTCGTGTAGTTTGTTTATATTAGCATCATGGTTGTGTGGAATGTGTGTTTTTCTTTGTATATAGCCTTCAAATTGCTAGGGTATCAACCCAAGACCCTAGGGGAATTTATCCATAAACATTGATCTAAATAAATCCTTGGACTATCCTACGTTACTATCAAGTTGATTTTAATAATCTGCATCTCATGCTACATCTCAACCAACATATTTGGTACAATCCACACTCATTTCACTGGATCATCCAAGTTAATGGTAGTATTACAACTCCATCCATAAAAAGCCTCAAATGGAATCATCTTCGAGAATTCGTGATAACCTTTATTATATACCAATTGCACTAGTGGAACATACTCCTCCCATTTCCTTTGTTGATGCATGGCATACATCCTCAATGTATCCTCAATAATCTTATTGACCCTCTTTGTCTATCCATTTTTCTATTGATGATAAGTTTTCTTGCAAATAATTACTTCCAAAACCTAGAAGTTAACTTGGCATATATGTATGATATTACCTTCTTGGGAACACCATCTAACCTCACTATCTCGCTAGTGAAGATGTGAGCCACCTCACTAGATTAATTCATAGACTTCACTACAATGAAGTGAGATACCTTACTCAACCTATAAACCACATCCATGATGGAGTCATGTTGTCTCGATGTCTTTGGAGAAAATGTAATGACGTCAATGGAAATGACCTCCTATTTATATTTTGGAATTAGAATAGGCATTAATAAACAAGTTTGGTTCTTCCTTTTAGTTTTTTACTACTGATAGTCTAAGTAACTTGCAACAAACTCAACCACCTATTTCTTCAAATTCATAAATAGTAGAACTTCTTTAGAAATATAAAAGTCTTATGATATCTCGACTGGCCTCGATATGTATTGATATGAAGCTCCCTCAAGATAGGCTTCTTCAACTCACTACTATATCACACATAAACATTATTCCTTAATCTAACCAAGCCATCTGCATTGTGGTGATACTCATCATCCCTATCACCTTCATGGTATTGCTACAACCTATGCTTCCATTATTGGTACCTCTAATTGTAATTCCATGCCTACAAGATACACTATTACAAATATGTTCCATAAGAGCTCACAACTGAAATATGATTTACCTGCACTATCTTGTTGAGAGCATTTGCAACCCGATTCTATTTACCCTTGATGTATCTGATCTGAATGTCAAATTGACTAAAGATATAAAACCATGTGGCTTGGTTGGAAATTCAAATTAGGTTGTTCAAGCAAATACCTCAACCCATAGATATCACCCATCAAGATGAACCTCCTCCCATGAACATAATGTTTCCACATATTTAATGCATGAACGATAGATGAAAAATCAAGATGACGAGTTGCATAATTCTTATCATGCTCATTTAGTTTCCTTTAATCACAGCATACCATCTGTATTTCTTGAATTATGACTCCAAAAATTCATTTCTTGCAAGTATCTATACACACCACAAACTCCTTATGAGGATCTTCAATCCTCAAGACTAGAGAAATTAATAAAATGCTTTAACTTCTCTAAAATAGCTACATAATCATCAATCCATTCAAACCCCTTTCCCTTCCTCTGTAAAGATGTGATAGGATAGTCAATCCTTGAGAATTTTAGGATGAATCGTGTATAATAACCTACTATTCCCATGAATGATTTGAACTGATTCACATTCCTAGGGGTTGGCCATTCCTTGATAGGCTTAATCATTTTTGCATCTACTACTACCCACTCCTTGTAAATAACATGTCCCAGGTAATGAATCTAAGTCTGAAATAAATTGTTATTTCTTAGCTTGGAATACAACCGATGCTCTCTAAAAAATCTCAACACTTCGGCTAGGTGCTCTACATGTTCCTCCTCATTCTTGGAGTATATCAATATATCATTAATAAACTCTATCACAAAATTGTCTAGGTAAGGAAGTAACACATTGTTCATCAAACACATAAAGGTGGCTAAAGAATTAGTAAGACCAAAAGGATCCACCGCAAACTCATAATGCCCATAACAAGTACGAAATGTATTCTTGTAAATGTCTTGTTATCTGATTTGTACCTAATGATATCCTAATCTGAGATCTATCTTTGAAAATATTTTCACTCCCTTTAGTTGATCAAACAAATCATCAATATGAGGAAATGGGTATGTGTTCTTCATATTCACCTTGTTCAATTACCTCTAATCAAGGCACAAATTGAGATTGATGTCTTTCACTTAAAAAAAAAACACTTGTGAATCCCAAGGCGATACACTTGGCCTTATGTAGCATTTATCGAAAATTTCCTTAAGTTACAACTTCAATTCGACAAACTTTGGAGTGTTCATAATGTAAGGTGCCTTTGATGCTAGTGCTTCTCATAGTACCAAATCAATAGAGAAATTCACCTTCCTATGATGTGGTACCTCTGAAATATCCGTAGGAAACTTAGCTTAAAATTGTTGCAAAATGATTTACATCTTCCAGAATTCATCATCCTCGACATCCTTCCCTTTATCACTGGAAATATGTACTACAAAAAATACGCACGCCTTCCTGCAGCTATGTGTTCGAATATGTAACTAGGTTTGATCTTGAATAATTACATATGTAATATTTATTTTATGTATTTAATCAAAAGATAAAAATAAAATTTATTCTTGTTATTCTTCAGGCATGGGTTTCATGCTTGAGGCTAATTTACTTTTAGGTCAAGCACCCATTCGGTGCTTCTATGTTTTCCATAAAGTCAATTGATTCATTTTCCTATATTGAAGACCCATTTAGGCATGTTACATATTGTAAAAGAAAATTGAGTGAAAAATGAATCAAAATACCCTCCAAGACCTCTGCATGGTGCAAAGATCAAGTCGGCCAACATGAAGGGACAAGTGAACCTAAAGATAGAAATTTGTAACACTTGTGAGCCTATAAATAAGAAGGAACTCAACCTCATTTTTACACTCTCTCAAGAAAGTTCAATATTCTCAATATAGAAGTTGGAAAAGGATGAAAAATAAGGAGAAGAACTAGATTGAAGTTTTTGGGCCTCTTTGTCTCTCTCGTGTTAGGGTTTCTACATTTTTTGGGCAAAAGAATTTGTTGGGCCAAACAATTTACTGGGTAGAAAAAGTTGTTGGGCAAAAGAATTTGTTCAAAAAAAATATTTGTTGGAAAGAAGAATTTGTCAGATAGGTAAAAGTTTCAAGATACTTTTCTAGGTAGGTTAAAGTTGCAAAATAATTAGCTGGGTAGGTCGAAGTTGCAGAACAATTTGCTAGGAATGTCAAAGTTTGAGAAGAATCTATTGGGTAAGTCGAAATTACAAAAATTGTTGGAAGCAAGGTTTGACTTGTTCTGGGAGGGTGTTCATAAATGTTCATATGTATTGGAATTCATCAATTGAAGTTCTATAAGAAGAGAATAATTCTTGTGGGTTTTCCTCTTAGTTGGAGAGGTTTAGGCCCTGGCTAATCCCCTACATCTTCTGTCCTATTTTCTCATTGATTTTATTGATTGGTAGTTGTTTGATGATAAGGAACACTGATATTAATCAAGTAAAAGGAAATGGTAATCAAGTTAAGTAAAAATATATCACAATAATTTATAAAGTTCAGAGATCTTTGTTTCAGCCAGATGTATACCCTAGGAAGTTTGTACACCCCTCAATGCAGGGGGGACTTGTCCCATCCACGGGGGTCCGATGCCCCCCGGCTGGGGGGTCTGGGGGCCAGCGGTCCCTCGGTGGGGGCTCGGGGATAACGCCACTGAAGCTAAAAACAAATGTAAAATTGCCTTGTGAAAGTAGAGTAATTTCTACTCAATTTGGGCCATTCATTAGGCAGATGATCTGACGGTAGAAATTATGTTTAGTTTAGGTTTTTTTTTCCCTATAAGGAAACCCCTCTGTTTGTATGAGGGCATTGTATTTGAGGCTGTGTAATAGATGTGTATTCCGTGAGTGAGAAACAAAGAGGAGAGACTGTGAGAGAAAACAAAGGATATTACAGTGGATCTATTGTAGGTTGTGTCTCTTCATTTTGCTGGATAATAGAAAGGAAGGACTGGCTGTTCGGGGTGGACCTAGCCCAAACTGGGTGAACCACATATATCTGTGTCTCTCTTGTTTTATGTGTTTCATTGCTCTGTAATATATAATTTCTTAGCAACTGATATCAGAGCCAAGTCCTATTTGGCTAATAAACTCGCAGGAAAGAAGGGTTCTTCGTTCGAGTGGGAGAAATGGCGGAAGATGGTAAGTTTAGGGCTGAGAAATTTAATAGCCAAAACTTCTCACTGTGGAAGATGCAGATGGAAAATTATCTGTATCAGAAAGATCTATACCTACCATTGGGCAGAAAAGCAAAGATACCGACACGTATGAAAGATGAAGAATGGAACCTTCTCAACAGAAAGGCACTTGGAACAATACAATTGTGCCTCACAGTGTCGTGCCCCTTCAACATTTCGAAGGAAACAATGACAAAGGGTTTGATTAAGGTGTTGGAGAAAATATATGAAAATCCCTCAGCCCCAAACAAGGTATTTCTCATGAAACGTTTATTTAATATGAAGATGTAAGAAGGTGGATCTGTTGCAGACCATTTAAATGATTTTAATACTGTTACAAGTCAGTTATGCTCTGTAGGGGTAAAATTTGATGATGAAGTTAGAGCTCTGTTATTCTTGTGCTCATTACCAAAAAGTTGGAATGGTTTAGTAATGGCCATTAGTAACTCTGTTTCTGGATCTAGTACTTTAAAGCTTGATGATGTTGTCGGTGCTATCCTTAGCAAGGAAATGTGACGGAAACACTCCGATGAGACATCGGGAAATGCTTTGAGTGCAGAGTCTAGGGGAAGAAAAATGGAAAGAGGAAAGAGCTTAGGATGTCATCGTAAATCAAGGAAAGGCAGATCCAATTCTAGATTGGGGATAGTGTGCTCGAAACGGAAAGAAAGGACACCTAAAGAAAGATTGTAGATCTCAGAAAGGAAAAGAAGGAGACGCACATGAAGAAACAATCATGAAGCAAATGTGACAGGTGAGGTGTTACAAGATGCTTTGATTCTTTCTTTCGAAAATATTACTTATTCTTGGGTGGTAGATTCATGGGCCTCATTCCATGCCACACCTAATAAGAAATACTTTCATGACTATGTTCAAGGAGATTTTGGACAAGTTCGTTTGGGTGATGATAAACCTTCTAAAATTGGAGGAATGGGTAAGGTTCTTGTAAAATAGTAGAATGGAAACCATTGGCTACTAAAGGAGGTAAGCCATGTTCCAGATGTAAAGAAAAATCGGATTTCAACAGGGTAGTTAGGCGGTGAAGGTTGTGTGACAACTTTCACAGATAAATCTTGGAAGGTCACCAAAGGAGCCTTGGTAATAGAAAAAGATGAAAAGGTTGGTACATTGTATTTATGCAATGGTATTTCTAACTTTGTTAATGCTTTAACTTCCAAAGGAGAAGATGTAGCATTATGGCATCATAGGCTCGAACACATGAGTGAAAAGGGGATGAAGATTCTTCACTCAAGGAATTTGTTGTTGAGTTTGAAGAATGTTGATTTGGACTTTTGTGAGAATTGCATTTATGGAAAGTAGAAGAGATTTAGATTTCTCAGAGTTGGGAAAGAAAACAAGAGCGAAAAATTAGAGCTTGTCCATACAGATGTATGGGGACTTGCTCATGTATCATCTCTCGATGGCTCTCCTCATTATGTTACTTTTATTTATGTTGCAACTAGAAAAACTTGGATTTATTGTATTAAGAATAAATCTGATGTATTTGATACTTTCAAGAAAGGAAAGTTTTGGTTGAGATTGAGAGACAAAAGAAATTGAAGTGTCTTAGATCAGAAAATGGAGGTGAATATTGCAACAAAGAGTTTGATAGGTACTGTTCAGAGCATGGAATTCACAGAGAGAAGACAGTTCCAAGAACACCACAAGAAAATGGTGTGTCAGAAAGGATGAATAGACCAATCATGGAGTGTGCAAGGTGCATGAGATTGCAGCAAGATTGGCTTTACCATTTTGGGCAGATGCTGTAGATACTGTTGTTTATCTAATAAACAGAGGGCCTTCAATTTCCTTGGATGGTGGTGTTGGAGAGGAAGCATGGACAATTAAAAGGGTAAACTACTCTTTTTTAAAGCCTTTTGGTTGTGAGGCCTTTGTCCATATTGATAAAGAAAATAGAACAAAGATTGAGGCAAAGTCAAAGAAATGTACCTTTATTGGATATGATGTTAATGATTTTTGTTATCGCTTATATGATTAAAAAAATCACAAAATCATTAGGAGTAGAGATGTAATATTCAATGAAAAGGTCTTGTATAAAAATTAGTTGCAGGAAAAGAAACAGGAAAAAGAAAACAAGGAATACACAATTCTTGATGAAATCACTGAAAAAGAAAAGGTAGCTAAAACTAATAATAATCAACAACCACAATAGCAGCAACCACCACAATAGCAACAGGCACCCCAAACACCTGAAAGTGGTGTTAGAAGATCTACCAGGATAAGTAGACCCCCTAAACGATACTCTCTGATCAGGAGCTCAGGACTAAGTGTCGAAAAATGGTCAAAAATGAAAGTGCTCAGAACCAACTCAAACCTGAACGAATGGATAGAGCTTGTCCTCCTGATTCCGGCACCACAAACAGTTCATAAAAATGATCGCCGTATAAGAAAGTTATGCCAAAAACAAAATTGCCCAATAACCCTTAATTTTTTAATATTCTTCAAAAAAAAATATTAAAAAAAGATATTTCGTAGAATATTCTTTGGAATATTCCATAGAATATTCCTTGGAACATTCTAGGGAATATTCCTTTTCGGGCAACCAATCAAAAGCTGCCACGTGGCAAGCCCAGAGGTCGCCACGTGGCTCTAGTGATATCATGATGATGTTAGCTAGGCTTGTTGGGCATACCTTAAAAATTTTCATTGAAGTGTGGTTTGAACATACGACCACCGGTGGGTAAGTGTAGCACTTTACCAATGCACTGCGTGGGACATATTTGTTATATGAGCGGCGCCAACTTTTTATAAAGTTTAAATTTTGGTGGGCCAAACCCCTAACTACTGGGCACAAAATCCAATGCAAACCACGTGGTGGTCACATGCGGAATTTTTGGGCAGTTAACTAACAGTTCAGTTAGCGGCAGATTTGGTGGAGCACCAAATTTGGGCAGTCCCGCCATATTTGGCGGATTTATCTGGTCCTCCACTACAATTACGTGGAGTTTTCCGAGGGCAACTGGCAGTTGGGATTAAATGGCCATAACTTTGGCTAGGAAAGTCCGTTTTGGCCGAATTTGTTTTTGATTTTGGGTCTCTTTGACCTTTTGAAGCCATTGGCATAGGTTTTGCAGCCATCTGAGGTCGTTTGCAGGTGTTTTAGTTTCCTGGAAGTTCCAGGAGCCACTAGGGCCAAATCAGTTTGGGAGCTGCATTGGGAATTGTGCATCTAGTGAATGTGAAACGAATGTCATTCCTAAAGGTTTTCAGCACTCTGAATCCATTTCTATAGCATTTTTTTCCTGTTGAGGCATTCGTCTCACTATTTAGCTTCAGGGAAGCTTTCAGTGCCACTAGGGCCATTTCAGTGCTTGAGCTGTTTGGGGGCTGTATTCATCCGTTTTTGGTGATTCAAAAGCCTATGTCTGCTATTTTCGACCTTCTGAGTCTAATGGCAGAGGTTTCATAACCAATTGAGGTCATCTTCACCTCGAAATTCTCCATGCAATTCTAAAGGGCCACCAGGGCCAATTAGGGAAAGTACTATATGAGGTACAATTTCACTGTTTTAGTGCTTGGGAAAAAACATGTTTAGCTAATTCCTATCTTCGGATTCTATATTTACAGTTTGATATGTCCTTTGAGACAATCATATTCTTGTATTAGCCTTTGTAGCATTTTTAATACAAGAGGACAAGCCTAGTTGGAGAGGCTTGGTCCAGGAGATGTAGCCCAGAAGGGGTGAACTGCTTTATCATTTTGATATCTTTATTTGCTGAAGATGATATGCTAAAATAAACTTATATAAAGTGTTAAAAAGAAAATAAACATAACTTGCATACACACATAATCACCTATTCAGCTACATAAAGTTATTTGACTTATTCCGTAAGACATCAAACTTCAAGTATGTGTATGTCAAAGACTTCTAAGTGTTTACTTTGCTATTTCTTTAGGCAGAGCCTGTAGAGGGCCAGGTAACCTTTGGAATTCATCCTCTCTTTAGAGGTGACATGTCCGGTGAATGCCCCTATAGTCTATCTATGTATAAGAAATAGGCAGTTTTCACCTTTTTAGAGGTCACTTGAAGTGTATAGCTCACATTTGCAATTATTGGGAATGGATACCTTGCACCCTTAAACAAGTACATTCCATTTTCAGATCAGAGGTATCAGAGCTCATGTTGAGCATTTGATTGTGCAAAAGGTGTAAAAGCAGTGTAAGAGATTGACTATTTTATTTGTTGCAAATGGTTGCTTGAATAAGAAGGGGTTTTTTGTTTGACATTTGGTTAAAGCTTGTCATTTGATTGAAAGATTTAAGAACTCTTATTTGGAAGTTTCTTTTGTTTAATTGACCATTTCCATAATGTCAACTTCACCCACAAGTGAAGGTTCCTCCTTCACAAAATTCTTCAATGATGACATGACGAATGAGTTCCTTAATGTGAGGGACATGGTGCAGATTCTCATTGAGGATCATAGGGAAAGTGTTAAGCTTCATGCACAATTGTTGGCTATGAAGGATGAGAAGGAAGTAATTCTCCAAAGACTGCATGACATGGAGAAACAACTCCTTCAAGCTTAAGAATCTTTGTCGAAGAAAATGCATGAGGATGAGGTAAATCATTCAAACTTGTCTTCAATTTCCTCAATTGAAAAGTGTGTTGGTTCTTTTGAAAAACATACAAGAGGGATGGGGTCCAAATTAATGTTTAAGATGGGCTATAAAGAAGGCAAAGGTTTGGGCAAGCATGCACAAGGTATGGTTGATCCTATTTCAGTTGTGGAGCGACCCAAGCATGTTGGTATTAGATATGAACAGTTTAATGGTGAAGAATTCAAATCCTTGAATGCATGTGATGCAAATTTAGAAAGAACATTTATCCCAAGTTCTCAAATGAATATATGCCAAAACTATTTTAAGAATGATTGCCATTGTTTTAAGCCATCATTACAGCAAGTAAAGGGTAAACATGTCGCTTATGGCGAGCATGCAAATGTAAACAATTTTCAAGGCAAGCACAGTGATGAAAGTCTGAAAAGGAAAGTTGTCTTCTCTACTAGTTCATCGTCTCTCGAAGACAAAAAGGATGGACATTCTATGCAACAAAAGAGGAAGTTTTGTTGCTCATTTTGTGGTGGATTTAACCATGTTGCTTCAAGATGCTAGTTGAAAAAGAAAGCACACATGAAGCAGATGAGGCAAAGAAAACCTTCTCAGAAAGTGCTTGAAAGTTGCAAATTTTGTCAAAAGAAGGGACATCATGTTTCTCATTGTTGGACCTTGCATCCAACAAGTCATCCAAATCACACGCAGCTTGAGGACAAAAACATTGGCGCAAGTGGATCTATGGATTCCATTATCGATGTGGAATATTCACATGAAGAACTGTTGCTACAACAAAAATCGCCATTGAAGTGGCTTGGTAAGAAGTGGATGGACTTCTTGACACAGTTAGACATACTCATTTTGTACATACAAACTTTGGATGTATGCATGTTTTTTTATGTTGTTGCAAAACATTTCGCCATGAAGGTGAAAGCTGAGTATGAGACTCACTCTATCGCATTGAAAGTTATATTCATTTCAGCTTTTAAAGTACATGTACATGTGATCAAGGATATTGTACTTTTGATTGTGCTGAAGAGAAAGTTGAAAGATAAACTGCATGCATGAGAATGATATGCATGAGCATAGGGATCATGATGATTTCCTTGTATTTTAAACATGTATGTGTGATTAACTTGAAGGGTTGATTACTTTGTTTTTAACCATGCATGTAAGGTAATATTGAATTGGAAAAAGTTAATTTGATCTCCAATATTATAAAGAGGAGAAATGATTAAGTGTTTCATCTTTGTAAAAGCCTCCTCATTTTGGAGGCAGCTATTCTTCTGGAGCGGAGGTGCCATCGATGGGCATCGTGACAGTTGGAAAGCCCACATGTTCAGAGGAATGTTTCAGCTCATATATTAGCAAGTTTCATTGCCGGTTCCTATAATTTTAGATTTGTCTGGTGAAAGAACTTGGTCGGGATTTGACGAGTACTTCGCTTATGAAGCGAAAAGTCGCCATGACAACAGTTGGCAAGGCAGGACATTTTGGCATCAGTATGTTCTTTTTGCTAAATGGAAGAGGATATTTCTATTCCTCAAGTGCTGTATAGTTCAGTTCAGAGATTCAGTGAGCTTTTCAAGACCAAAAGCCTTCTCATTTGGGAGGTGTGATCAGGAGCTCAGGACTAAGTGTCGAAAAATGGTAAAAAATGAAAGTGCTCAGAACCGGCTCAAACCTAAATGACCGGATAGAGCTCATCCTCTGGATTCCGGCTCTGCAAACGGTTTGAAAAGTGGTCGCCATATGAGAAAGTTATGTCAAAAACAAAATTGCCCAATAACCCTTAATTTTTAAATATTTTTCAAAAAAATAATTTAAAAAAGGAATATTTCGTAGAATATTATTTGGAATATTTTGCAGAATATTCCTTGGAATATTCTAGGAAATATTCCTTTTTAGGTAGCCAATCAAAAACTGCCATGTGGCAAGCCCAGAGGCTGCCACATGGCTCTAGTGATATAATGATGACATCAGCCAGGCTTGTTGGGCATACGTTAAAAATTTTCGTTGAAGTGTGGTTTGAACCTGCGATCACAAGTGGGTAAGTTTAGCACTTTACTAATGCACTGCATGGGGCGGGTTTGATATATGGGCGTCACGAACTTTTTATAAAGTTTAAATTTTGGTGTGCCAAACCCCAAACTGCCGGGCACAAAATCCAATGCAAACCACGTGGCGGTCACATGCAAAATTTTTAGGCAGTTAAATAACAGTTCAGTTAGCAGCAGATTTGGTGGAGCACCAAATTTGGGCAGTCCCGCCATATTTCGCGGATTTATCTGGACCTCCACTACAGTTAGCTGGAGTTTTCCAATGACAACTGGTAGTTGGGATTAAATGGCCATAAATTTGGCTAGGAAAGTCCGTTTGGGACGATTTTTTTTTTATTTTGGGTCTCTTCGACCTTATGAAGCCATTGGCATAGGTTCATAGCCATCTGAGGTCGTTTGCAGGGGTTTTAGCTTCATGGAAGTTCCAGGAGCCACTAGGGCCAAATCAGTTTGGGAGCTACATTGGGAATTGTGCAGCCAGTGAATGTGAAACAAAGGTCATTCCTGAAGGCTTTTAACACTTTGAATCCATTTCTACAGGTTTTTTTTCCTTTTGAGGCATTCTTCTCACTATTTAGCTTCAGGGAAGCTTTCAGGGCCACTAGGGCCATTTCAGTGCTTGAGTTGTTTGGGGGTTGTGTTCATCCGTTTTTGGTGATTCAAAAGCCTATGTCTGCTACTTTCAACCTTCTGAGTCTAATGGAAGAGGCTTCAGAACCAATTAACGTCATATTCACCTTGAAATTCTCCATGAAAGTCTAAAGGGCCACAGGGCCACAAGGCCTATTGTCTCAGAATGAGTACATACAAAAGGTGTTGAAAAGATTTAACATGCACAATGTAAAAACAGTTAGTACACCTTTTGCTAGCCATTTCAAACTTAGTAAGGAAATGTGCCCAAAGACCCAAGAAGACATGGATTATATGTCTAAAGTTCCATATCCATCAGCAGTTGGAAGCTTAATGTATGCAATGCTTTGTACAAGGCCTGATATTGCACATGCAATGGGAGTTGTAAGTAGGTGCATGAACAATCTAGGAAGGGAACATTGGATGGTAGTGAAATGGATTCTCAAATATTTGAAAGGTACCACAAATCAAGCATTATGCTTTGGTGGTTCAAACATTTCCCTATAGGGATATGTTGATGTAGATATGGCAGGTGACAGAGATAACAAGAGGAATGCTACAAGATATGTATTTACTATTGGTGGAACAACTGTCAGTTGGGTTTCAAAAATCCAAAGTGTTGTTACACTTTTAACAACAGAAGCAGAGTATGTTGTTGCTACAGACGCTAGTAAAGAAATGATTTGGTTACAAAGGTTTACGGGTGAATTGGGTAAGGAGCATGATATGGGCACATTATAAAATGATAGCCAAAGTGCCATTCATCTTGCAAAGAACTCAACATCTCATTACAGGACTAAACGCATACAGCTCAAGTACCATTTCATACGATCAGTGTTGGAAGATGGAGAGTTGAAGTTAGAAAAGATACAGACTAGCCAGAATCCTGCAAATATGCTAACAAAAGTTGTAACTAGGGAGAAACTAAGAATATGCTCAGTTTAAATTGGTCTTCAAGGATGATGATGAAGATGAGAAATAGCTAGGTCCAAAGAGGAGTCATTGTCCAGCAAATGAAGCAGCGATGGAGTTGCTACAATCATTCTCCAAGTGGGAGATTGTTGTGTGTGGAGCATGCTTGTTCAGAGGTCTTTGCCTCATCAGGATGTAGACCCCAAGAAGTTTGTACACTCCTCCAAGTGGGGGGGTACGGGGGGACTTGTAAAAGTATAGTAATTTCTAGTCAATCTGGGCATTCATTAGGCAGATGATCTTATGGTAGAACTTATGTTTAGTTTAGGGTTATTTTCCCTAGAAGGCAACCCCTCTCTTTGTATGAGGGCATTGTATTTGAGGCTATGTAATAGATGTGTATTCTGTGAGCAAAAGACAAAGAGGAGAGGTTGTGAGAGAAAACGAAGGATACTACAGTGGATGTACTATAGGTTGTGTCTCTTCATTTTGCTGGATAATAGAAAGGAAGGATTGGCTGTTCAGGGTGGACGTAGCCCAAACTAGGTGAACCACGTATATCTGTGTCTCTCTTGTTTTATGCATTTTCTGTGTTTATATTTCTGCAATATTTTATGTGTTCCATTGCTCTGTAATATATAATTTCTTAATAGGTTTAATATCTAAGGTGAAAAGATAAGGAAAGACAACTTAAAGAAGGACACTCAATGGACGAAGCTATATAAAAACATCTAAGAAAAATCAATAGGTTTGATCCAGAAATAAAAACAATCCTAATGCCTATCAAAGGAAGGAGGAAGTAGAAGCGAAGCATTTTATGATCTATTTTTGGACTAAATATTCTGCACATGTGTGAAGGTTAGGGCATCATCCTACAATCATAGATGCTGAAAATTGGAGTCACTCAAAGGAGAGAATATTTGGGTTAAAGAATAACTATTTAGAAAGTATAATTATCAAGATAAATAGCCAAGGTGAAGAGAAGTCAAAAGGAGGAAAATATGTCCATATTCTAGCCACACCTATGACCTAGGGTTTCTCTAAGAAAATCCAAAATTACATTTCTACAACAACTAGCTAAAAAACTAAGGAAGAACCAAAATACCAAGTTGTAATAAGACTTCAAAACCTATCTCATACATAAAATTACTACACATCTAAGTAGCTAAAAGTATCCATATTCTATAGAACTAGGAAGAAGCGTAATCATCATCATCAAGGAACCAAGGTGACATCTCTCTCAAGGATCCCGTTTTAAGGAAGACATATTCATCAAGAAGACATCTTATATCATCTTCAAAATCAAGAAGGAATCAAGTTGAATATATTAACATCAAGGAGCATATTCACTTGACTAGTAAGTATCTTTATATCTATATTTGAATCTATCAAAATGACTTCATTTTGCAAGGAGAGCAACGAATTAGTTGGGTCGTCAAACTTTATTGCATGGAAGAAGAGGATAGATTTGATGCTCATACAAAATGAATTGATTGAATGTGTTAAGTTTTTTGTCGCTAAACCTTCAAAGGGAGAAGCTCAATTCATAAAAGACAAAATAAGGGCCTAAATAATCCTTCTGTAGTAAAATTGAAAATTTTAAAAGACATGTATGACAAAACTTGTATAATTTTTCTTTGCAAGCATTTCACAAGCAGTGATATAATTAAGAAAACAACTCTACGGGATGAATATATAAAAAGAAGAATGAATAGTCTCATACTTTATGACGATGTTGGAAATAAGTGATAAAATACAAGAGTTGCAAGAAATAATGACAAGGTAATGACTATTATAGTGCTCAATGCACTAGTGGAGGAATGGGGTAATTCTATATCAAGCATCCATGGAAAGAGGGAAGCTACTCCATTAAATTAACCATGTTCACTATTCAAAATTAAATAAATCAGGTTGAAGGAAAAAAGTGATGTAGGATCAAGAAGGGAAACTCAAGCATATGCTTCCATTGCAAGAGTAAATGAAAAGTTTGGGAATTTTTGTCCTCGGGAAAAGGAAGAACAAAATGATGAAGATCCAACGCTATGTCTATCAGGAACATGTGAATCTAAAGAGATATTTTTGAACATTCAAGAAAGACATAAATCTCATATCACCAAAGAAGTGGAAAAATCTCATGAGAATAAATCGAAAGGGATAGATCTTCACTATTAGGGTTCCTCCAATGTATAGCAAGGATAAGTAGAAGGTGAAAATACCTCTACCATGGAAATCAAGATCAGAAGCATTATGAATAGATTCATCTTAGTATAAGATGGCAAATTATTAGAAGCATATAGTAAAAGCAAGAGCTTACTATAAAATCTTGAAAGGATAGATCATGTAGAAGCCTACATGATTGTAACTATCATCATAGAAATGAATATCTCTTGGTAAACTCATTGAAAGAATAAGAAGTACTTATGGGAAATTAAAATTCATCTAGCATAGAAAGAACTCATCATGTATCATCATCATAAGGAAGTAGCATTTGCAGGATGAGGATAATCAATATCCTCCATTGGAATCTTCATTGGAAGGTTCACCTATATTGTAAAATGTAAGTGTTTTGTTGAGAATTCCATCTTGTATGGGATTCAGGGGATGATGGTATGATGACAAAGAAGTGTAGTAGGTCAAGATGGTTGAAACATTCTCAATCAAGGAAGCTTTTGAAGGAAGTCTAGATGACCAAAAATAATAAATGAGGTATGTATGCATGTATTTGATAAGATTGAGTAGTTGCAAATAACATAGATGAATACTCTACCTCATGAGAATGATTGAAGAAAAGGGATTTGTTTCATTGCAAAGATTCATGACTGCATTGCTCACATATTAACTAGATGAAATCAACATAATATGGCCTCATATGGAATATGAGGTGCTCGAAAAAGATGAAGGATCTATCAATGAAAGTTACTCGGGAAAAATATTCGAAGAAAGAAAGAAGATATCATGAAAAATGCAACTATGAGCACGTAGAAAAGGAAATAAACATCCAATGAGTAGGATAATTGATCAGGACATCTCCATGGAAAAGGAATTAAGACTTTGATGAATTCTAAAAATAAAGGAAACTCTTGAAATTGAATATCTTGAAGATGTGTTAATATGTATGCTGGATGTGGATGTTGTGACAAGAAGATGTCATTATACAGTGCCATCACACAAGGAAATTTTGATTTGATGTTCATTATTATTTTTTGAATAACATCTGGATCAATTAACGTAGAGCTACCAGAAAAAGAGTTGTGGATGTCAGCTACAACTAAAACTCATGTTGTGGGGTGGAAGATCCTAAATAAAACAAGATGTGGAAGAGGTACATGTATGCAGGAAATCCAAATGTGGACAAGAAAATCACCTTCAAATAAGGGGAAGGATGACATGACTAACTTGAGAAGGTGATCAATGGTCAATTCCCTACAAGATGGAGGCTCCGTAATTTTAAATATCAAATTCATGGCATTGAATGGAGGATATCTACAAAAAAATATAAGTCCCATAATCTCCACCAATGAATAAAGAGATATTATTAATAGGTCCCTAGTTAAGAGGGAGCCTGGAATAAAGTTTCTCATTTAGTAGAAACTTGTAAGGAAGTCCTTGAGCTAAGAGGGAGACTGGAAATTCCTTAGTTAAGAGGGAGCTTGGGTACATTTATTTCATACGAATGGGTACATTCCTTCCTTGGAATGGGTATATCCTCCCTCTTTGAGAGGCAGAGATAGACATGTAATTTTTGCTTCACTTGGGAAGAAAGAATGGAGGAATGGGTTAGTATCTGGCATCTGATACTCTTTGAGGATTTCATAGGGAATTGAAGATAACCATATTAGTAAAGAACTTATATTATTTGAGGACTAGGAATCCAATATAAGAATAGCCCTAAAAGGAAATACCCCGTGAACACCTGGGTGGGGTATAATCCTTGAGAGACAATGATGAAGGTGTTTATAAATCATTGGTCTCTCAAAAAAATTTCTCTGATCTTGTGTAGAGATAGAGTTTTTATTAAAGGCCTTGCGATGTGTCAACGTCGGATGATATGATGCAATACTGATGGTTTACCATTCCGACTCTTCTTATGGGAATTATTGACATTCAGAATGTCCAAGTACCTTGTATGGATTATAAATACCTCCCTGATTAAGAGGGAACGTTGAAATATGTAACTAGGCTCGATCTTCATAATGACATATGTAATCATGATTTTATTTATCTAAAGAAAAGAGAAAAACTAAATTTATTAATATTATTCTTGAGGCATGGGTTTCATTCTCAAGGGAAACTTATTTTTAGGTCAAGCACCAATTGAGTGCTTCTAGTTTTGTCATAAATTCAATTGATTGATTGTAATGTATTCAAGAACCATTTGGGCATGTTACATATTGTAAAGAAATTTCTTTGAGTCAAAATTGAGTTAAAATACCCTCCAATACCTAATCATGGTTCAAAGATCAACTTGGCCTACATTAAGGGACAAGTCAGTCTAAAGATAATAATATGTGCCCATTACAAGCCTTTAAATAAGAAGGAAATCAACCTCATTCGTACCCTCACTTAAGAAATTTTGATCTTCTCAAGATAACAGAATGAGAATAACTAGATCAAAGTTTTTAGGCCTCTCTCTCTCATGATAGGGTTTCCACATTTTCTAGGCAGAATAATTTGTTGGGCATAACAATTAACTTGGTAGAACAATTTGCTGGAAAGAAGGAATTGTTTGACATAAAAATTTGTTAGGAAAAATAATTTTCTAGGTAGGTTAAAATCGCAAAAGAATTTGCTAGCAGGTTGAAGGTACAAAATAATTTTCTAGGTAGTTTGAAGTTGCAGAAGAATTTTCTAGGAAGGTCAATATTCCAGAAGAATTTGCTACGTAAGGAAAAAGTGCAGAAGTTTCTAGAAGAAAGGTTGAATTATTATTGGACAGTCTTGGCCAAGTGTCATACATCTTGGAATTGGTCAATTAATTTTATATAAGATAAGAAGATTTCTTGTGGTTTTTCTTTTCAGTTGGAGAGGACTTTTCCCTAGTTGATGGCCTACATTGTGTGCCCTATTGTCTCATTGATTTTATTGCTTGGTAGTTATTTGATAATAAGGAACACTATTAATAGTCAAGTAAAAGGAAACTATAATCAATTTAAGTAAAATTATATCACAAGTAGTTATCAAGTGAAGTGAAATCATCTACTCTAGTTGCCCCTAGATTTCTTAACACTACGCTCAGCTTGCATAGTTGTAGGGTGAATGCGTCAATATGCCTTACAATTTTTGGGCCAAATGTGGGAATGAAATTTTTGAGTTTTTCTTCTTTTATCAAAGTGAAGCCTTGAGAATTCATAAAAGCACTATGAATTTTGATTCAAAGAAAAAAGACAAATTATGGAGAATTTTCTTGTTGTCATAATGATATTTTTTTCCAAAAATTATTAGTGTGGTATAATATCTCAAATTTTCATAAAACGAAATGCTTGTTCTTGCAAAGTTGCACACATATTAATAGGTATGTGTGCGTTCACATTGGATGACTTAGTCTAAATTGTGTCAAAAATGTATATATTGTAAACCTACGTCAAGAGTAAAACCTTCTATTTATACTTCACACTCATTCATAGTGAGTATAGAATTGAGTGTAATCACAATTTATAGGTTAAGGGAGATTTATAACGAAAAATACCATTGCATCCATTATAGCTATATTATATATAACTTACAACTATTACGACTATGTTAATTATTACTACACTCGTTTCTACTCATGAACAAGTGGCTCTCTCTCTCTCTCTCTCTCTCTCTTCCTCTCTCTCTCTCTCTCTATATATATATATATATATATTTATATATATAAATATATATCTATATATATAATTACATACATACATATATATATATATATACATATACATATATATAGAGAGAAAGAGATAGGTTTGATTTTAATATATTTGATTATGATGAAGGGAATCATGTTTATTATCTCTTCAGTGAATTTTGCAAAATATACATTTCCGTGAACATCAAAGTCACATTTTTGAGTTACACTTATTTACATAAAAAATTATAATATTTATTAAATAAATTTGATAAATTATCTTATGTTTAATTCAATTTATTATTTAGATTATAACATTGAAATTTGAATCATATTAAAAAAAAAAATTAAGTTACAAAAGTATAAATATAAGAATATTGCAAGTTCATTGCAAGTGTAATAGAATCATTTTTCAAATTTATACACCAAAAGACTAGGAATGAAATGAAAATTTAATACTCACCATTGTTAATTACCCATTCTATTATAATTAGTAATTAAGTTCATTTTTCTTAAACTATCAAATACTTACAATTTTCAAGTTTTCATATAATTATTTATATTTACTTAAATTAAAAAAAAAAAACATCTTTAAGGCTCGATGGAGGTTTATGGTTTGATCGAGCAATAAATATCAATTGATATTTAAACCTTGAATGAGCTCCTAACCTGGGGTTAGAGACAAGCTCGATTGATAGTTGGTTTTAATGCTTGGTCGGGCTGCTTTTATAGTTCTCATGGAGTTTGATGGAGCAATTAGAAAAGGCTCGATTGAGTGCTTAAATGGCTCGATCGAGCCATCATCTTTTCCACCCAAACATGCCGTCTCTCACCAAACATGTACCCATATCCGTGCTTTCACCCTATAACCATTATCATTGATGTACGCTTCTTATTTCCTTGTCGGATTCTCCTTTCTCCATCATCATCTTGACACTCAATAACCTTCTCATAACAATCTATCTTGGTACTATGAGTGAACAACCAATCCATGCCCAAAATCATACTATAAGATCCCAAAATAATGATACATAGATTTGTTGATGTAGGCATATCATTCAACTCAAATGCACAAGGTCTCAACCAATCATGAACTCTTCTCTTGGTTCTTATAGCCAACTACAACAATGAATATTCAACATGCACTTCTTTACTCAAGCCACACTTATCACGAGGTTAGGAATAATATAGTTATAGTTCACTAGTAGAAAATGGTGAAATTAGTGACTACGTGACTAAAAGGGTTAGTCACCGCAACTTTTCCAAGTGCAATACTACCCAAAATTAGCAATTTTAAGAGACCTAACTGAAAACAACTAACATAAATGACTATTTTTGTCACAAGTTGAAATATATGTCTAGCTAATAAGCAATACTACTAAAAATGACTAACATAAATGACTACTTTAGTCTAGGAAAAAAAATATGACTACCTAATAATAACTACCATAATATGATTTAATCATTTATGTTAGTCATTTTAATTGCGTCACTTCAAAAATCTGTACTTACAATTCATAAGGGATTCAAAGGTTTCTTTAGATTAGATGAAAGATTATACTTCCTTGTACACTTCCTTATTGGAGCAGACGATGACCAAAATTATGGAGCTTATTAGAATATTTAGGGTCAAATCATTTGATTACATTCATAGAGAATCAGATTCAAAGGTTGACAAATTATCGAAAATGGGAGTGGGCCAACACCTACTCTTGCAACATGACATGAATGCCTATTTATGTTGCAACAACCTTTCCAACTTATTTAGTTGGTTCCACATATATTCCACATTTCTTCTTCATCTTTCAAAGTGGTAGTGCTAAGGAGAAGGTATGAACTTTGATCAAAGAATGTTCACTTAATACCACTACCAAATTTCCTTCATGGAACTTGTATAATGATAAATGGATGAAATTTGAATGTTACAAACATGTAAGTAGTCCACATTCAACTTTTTTTCTTCATTTTCCTTAGTAACAATGACAACTTTGAATCTTTCCTTTATTTATCATCGCAAACACATAACTCTTTGTTGTCCCAAACATAGTTAATAATGTTGGTGTATGATCTCTTAATTGCGGAATGGTCTCCTGATGATGATACCGAATTCTCAATCTCTAACGCTCATGAATATGATGAATGAATGACCTAATGCCTTACTTGAATACACAATTTATGATTCATTTTGTATTTTTATTGTGCCATTGTATCTATGCTTCACTTGCATCTCATGCTATATGGTTAATTGAGCAAGCTCTATCTTTCATTTTTCAAGTATAATTTGGTTGCATGAATAAGTATAGTTGTGTAATTAAAATCATTCAAATTTTTTTAATAATTCATGGTTTGTTTGACTATTCACACACTTATCCCTGACCTTTTACTATGAGAGTGAGTAGTGTCAAATCACTAGTCTTCATTAAGGAACTTCCTTTCATTACTCAATGACCTAGGTTAGCTTGATATTTAAGGATTCTCCCCTAGATAATGATATCATTATTGTAGTCTAAAGAGTGAAAGAAGGCCACCAAGGTGACATTGGGTGGCTTGCTTGATGGGTTGGGTCAAGACTTTGTTTTTCTATGAGAGTATTTGAGTGGTGATACAATTCAGAAAATGCTTACAAGAAAATTAGTTACCTTTATTTCCATCATCTAAACTACTTCCAATAAAATCATTTTCTTTTAATAAAATCTAATTTCAATAAATAATTAATTAAATAAAATTTAAAGATAAGCCTATTATTATTATTGTTATTTTTTTATACATGAGAGAATAGAAAACTATAGCATGGTTGTACTTAAGGATCGATTCTATCCACTATCATAATCACCTCCAAGTGTACCCACATTGCCTTACACATGGCACACTGAGATAATCAAAGTTTAAACCAATAAAATCATAAGAAATGCCTTAACGACCCATTCTATCATCAACTAATCTATAGCATGCGGCAAATTAAAATTAACTTTTAATATTAAAAAACATAGCCAATTTATTTTATTTTAAAATCAATTTTAACATCTAATTTGAGGATACTCAGTAAAATAAAATTTAATGTGAAAATTGTTAAGAAAAATAAAGTTGGGGTAAATTATAAAAATAAAAGTAAGAGAAGTGAAAATATAAAATTAATAATTTATAATTATAATTAATAATTCAGTCATATTACTCCTAATTTACTAAGTGCCAGAGGCATAAAATCTCTTCATATACAAAGCTTTTTTAAAGTGAAAAGCTATTTCATCCCCTCTGCCCTTCGTAAATCCAAAATTAAAATCTAAAATTAAGATAGATTCAAGCTAGTTTTATATCAATTTATGTAATTGAAAGTAAAGAATTATTATTTTAATGAAAAGTTACTCTCAAAAATATTTGTAATTTCCTTAATTTTAAAATAAATGCAAGCTTAGTTCCATCTTAACTCTGGATCTATCAAGCGACGAGATGGATCACATTTCTTGAGGTGCAAACCTCCTTTTTAAGTGTAAAACTTGAGGAAAGGTTTGTACCTCAAGAGATTTGATCCCTCTTGGTGCTTGATAGATCCATAGTTAAGATGGATCTAAGTTTGTTTTAGTCATGTGCGGACAAAGAAAAACTAACGTACATATGATTAATTTTATCAATAATATGTAAATTCATCTAATATTAATATTATCATTTTAAATATGCTAATATGTCTCAAATTAATTGTTGAGGGAAATGTTCCCCTAGGGATTTTTGGTTGAAACCCTAGCAGACTTAAAATTGTCTATACAGAGAAACACACATTCACACAGGCATTATGCTATTATAAGAAAATTCTATAATAAGAGGGGGCGTACCTTAGGTCCTATGTTTGAGAAGGTCCTTTAGGGTCCAAACCCTTCTTCAAGTTCCTTTTGCTCCTTTGTCCTACAAAACAACCAATTCCAAAGAACACAGCAGTATATGGACAAAAACTTATAAAGAAACCATCTTCGTGTTATAAAGAAAGGTAGTTACTTATGAACTCTAAACAACCATTCACATATGAATTCCAACATGAATATCATAAACATAAAGAGGATTTCTATCAGGAACCAAGATGGGTTTCTTTTATTATAGACAAATAAAATTCAGAAAAGGAATAATTTCACCTGAGTCACCTTCGGTAGACTCCAAGAAAAGCTTCCTTCCGGATCCATCCAGCCTCAATCAAGCCTTTAACAAACTCCTTCCATGACTTACTCCATGAGGTCATAAATAGTGGATGAACATCAACACACAAGGAAACAAGGGTTTCCTGTACAAATGGGGGAAGTGCAAAAGGCACAAGGGTCTTCAGACCTGGTCAGGGAAAAAATCTCAGTATAATAACCTTTCTCTCTCTTCTCTCCTCCCTTAGGCCTTCCCTTTGAGGTCTTTTTATAACTCTCCCAAATTAGTTTTTTAGTTGGGAGTTGGTTGGGAACAGTTGGGCCAGAGGCACTAACAGGTGATCAGCAGGTAAAACCCGTGATATCCACCCAAAATTAAGCATTTTTATATTTTTTAAGTGTTTTAATACATATACGTGGGTTGGGTATATGCCTACCTGCGTATACACACATTTAACTCAGGGAAATGTCGCGTATAAGGGATAAAACACTGTTTTTTAAATTTTGGACCAAGTCTGGCAGGAGGGGTTGCCCTAGGCCATGAGTGTAGCATCATAAACCATAAGAGTGAGAATTGGAGCTATAACAAATGCCCACTAATACATGAGGTCAGAAGGGGTACATGATGGCTGAAATGTATTAAGCAAGCACATGGAAAGGAAATCTATCAAAAGCCGAGGAGGACTTCACCAGAATTTAGCCTGCCAAGCCACAAAAGGAGATAAAAAAGAAACACTGTCTAAGGCGGGCATACCCATGCTCAGAGAAAGCAAAGCATGTCCGCATATCAAGTACAAGTGGATCCACTAAGTATACAAGTATAAATGACTAGGAAATACATAATGGATCATCTGATCATGATCGAACAAGTACATGTCTGAATATCACATATAAGACTGTCAATGATGCTGAAAAATGCAACGGATCGCTGATATCAAAGACTGATCCCAAAACATACCAACTGAACATGATGGAAAAGGATGGTACTACACTGCAAACTCAGGTGCCTGCATATAGAATGTCGCCATGACTGGCTGCAACATATAAGGTGGAGTGGTATCAACAAGCAGCAATAGGAGCAACTGTCGAGTGAACCAATTAATGCTGATACAACCTGAGGTCTTCATTGACAACCGTGGTACATTTCTACACCATGGGAATAAATGATCTGAAGTTGTCCATGTGAGAAATCGTTTGATTACCGGTCATTGATGTATACCGTTAACAAACGCGAGACTACTCACCGATAATGATAATGAGCGTCAAGGTACCCAGTACAATCCAACAAGTGTGAATAGACGAGCTAGAGTCAAACACCTGTAAGAATCTATTGATCAAGAGAAAATGATGGTTTCCCACTGTCGATAGCAAAGGATCTGCCACTAATGACTGCAAACCCCAAGCTACTACCAAATGGACTCTAGATCTTTGCCCCAAAACAATGAGTTGGAGTCGATAGGGAAAGATCCGCTAGCAGGAAGGCATTAAGGCATCCTTCATCAATCGAGCGTGACTGTAACCCGTAGGCCAATAATGTAGAAGGAATCAGACGAAAGAGTTGTAGTAACCCAACCGAAATATGTTTCCGGCGTACAAAAGATGTGGCTAGCGCACAATAGAAACCCTCTGAACCAACCAATAATGAAAGCGGACACAGAGGTGAGGTATCCACCAATAGGGTCAAATGGAAACCAAGGTACTGCACGAATCCTAATGTGTGATAATGTAAGCCGATGTCGAACACAAGGGAAACCACTCAGTGAAAGACCCATGATACTGATCAATGGTGAGCACAAGGTGACCTATCAATAATGAAAATAGGGCCAGGGTGTAGCTCTAGGCCTGTCCTCAGAGCAAGATGTTGTCGTCGATAAGGACAAGACCCGCCAGCAAGAAGCCAATGGAGACCTTCTCAAACCGACATGAGTAAAGGACCAATATAGCTGATGTGATAATAGACATGACACTGACAACCAAGGATGGCCGACTAAAAAATGAGTCAGGAAATACCGCAGAGTGGCCGACTCAGGCTAACTTCCCTTGAACAAAAGTATGATTCAATGTGACTATGTGGCAGCATATGATGACTCTGTATAAGTTCGTCATGCAGGAAGCACAAATGAACACTCCATATGATTGGAAGAGATAACCAATCGGGGGAGAACTGACTCAATAACAAGGTTGAGGCATACCTAAGTCAAACTAAATCCCGCCCAAACAGAGGAGACTTTGTTTTGAGTGCTTTGTTCAAGGGCGACATGACTGACTCTAGCTGCCAACAATAAATGGAAATAATGTCCCGTTCCCGCTCTTTTTTGGAATATTTAATTTTTTTGTCTTTTTTTGTTAAGCATGAAAAAGAAATAAAAGAATGCTATGGTATAGAGGAAAGAACGAGTGTCGATGAAACAGATGATCTAGTTCCTGGGAATGGAACATTCCTATGCTCAATGCAGGGAGGTGAAAACTGGTCAGTGACACTCAAAGGTGCGTTCCTTCCATGGGTCAAGGTGTGTGAAGTTGCAGAAGTCAAAGGTATGTAAGATTGATTTTGCAGTTGTCATGGTCAAAAGTTGGCTTAAACACAAGTCCAAGTGAAGCTGGCTCTAGGCCAAAAGGTGCAAGTGGTCAACATGCAATGTAGTAGTACAACTCAACATAAAGGAGCCTCTAAGGTATAAGTCCAAAACAAAGCGAAGAAGCTAAGAGGAATGAGTCTTCAACGCATAAGTCATGGCGGTACTATAGAGGACTCTAGAGCCTACTCAAATTGGAGCAGCATGGGCAACAAATGTCAATGAGGTGCTAACTACGGCGCCCATGTAAAGGATGACTCTACCATCATGTCATGATTTCAAGAATCGGCAAGTGAAGATGGCTTATGAACCATAACATGATGGGGTCGACCCTATGGCAGATGTATCGGTGAATGAAGGCTAGTATGCATAATGCAACGGAAAAATGATGCCGCTAACCTATATGCCAGTGAGAAAATGATACCTGCCATGATGGGTCAGCAGTCATGGAACCGTCTCGAAACTGTCGAAAAAACATCCAAAATGTCTTGAAAAACAAACCAATCTCGACATTCCAAGCTCCCAAGTTTAAAGTCACATGAGGCCAAACAAAATAAAATTTTGAAAAAATTTTGCATTTCCAAAACTTATAAAAGGGATTTTAGACTCACCATTTTTACCATTTGAGTTTGAGAGCAAATATTTGGAGCAAAAGGAGAAAACGTCCCGTATAGCAAATTCAACCATTCAAATTCTTCAAAAACCTCCAGGTAACTCTTATACTTAGCTTGCAATTGATTGTGACTGGTTTTAAGATTTTTAATTAATGTTTCACTATTTAATTTTTGCCCAAAATTTCACCGCGGCATATACGCGGGTTGGTAATATGAAACTCGTGTACATGCGGGCCCTATACGCGACTGGGTGCACAGGGACACGCGTATACGCTGGGAACAATTTTAAACAAAAACTAACGGTTGCAAATCATTTTTTTCTCAGAATACCGGTCACCTGGCATGAAAGAGAGCACGCAGCGGTGGATAATGAAGTCATGAATGATCCTGAAGCTTTGGATGCCCTACGGGGATGCGATTTGCTTAAATTCTTCAAACTACCGAATATGAAAGAAAACATACGTCTGCTTGAGATGCTCATTGATTACTGGGACGTCGAGGAGGAAGCCTTTATGATTGACCAAATGCCACTCAGTGTAGAAGTGGAGGATATCTATTTCATCACGGGCCTTTCTTGAAGGGGAGAGGTAGTACATTCCTAGGGAAGGACACGAAGCAATCTCTCAATAGAGGACTACATATAGATATATTGCCCGAGACATCCAAAGAAGGTTGGGAGCCAGATTTCGATCACACATGTGGCGAGTTTATCACTGAGGATAATCCTATTCACCATAGCTCGAGTGAACGAATGTCCTCTCTGCATCAAGAATCATGGCTAACCATGAGCGTGGTAGTTGACTGTCTCACAATTGTGTTCGACTGGTGTACTCCTTGTCTGGCCAACATGAAGAGCCAACTCACTTCTATCAAGAGGGGACAGACAAAAAACTTTGGATATGGGACTATCGTGTGTACTTTCT
This sequence comes from Pinus taeda, assembly GCA_000404065.3. Taxonomy (NCBI): domain Eukaryota; kingdom Viridiplantae; phylum Streptophyta; class Pinopsida; order Pinales; family Pinaceae; genus Pinus; species Pinus taeda. Next base: position 133,549 of record APFE031144102.1, read on the forward strand.
TTTTCGAGAAGGTTCCTACACTACGCCCCACGGTAGCAGTTTCCATCAGCACCACACGATATCCACGCATGGGCCTGTGGGCTAATCTGATGAGACGTCTGGGGGGTGGGTAGGTCCCAAGGACTGCCTTTGATGATGAATTCTTCACCTGGTGGGATTAGCAGATCATCGCCGTGGATGAATACCCCTATGCTGGGCTGGATTTCTAAGGAGATCTTGATGTAGCATTACCACCGAACGTAGCATGGGGCAAGATTGGTAAGAATTTTTTATTTTATGATTTTTTTTGGATTTTTCAAATATAATGATGCATTTTGAAAAATATTTTTGATGGGATTCAAATGACTAATATGATGATCATGTTCCAGATATTAGGCCGGTACGACCAGATGGGTTCCCTGGCATGGATGGCGCGACCGAGGAGCCAAAGAGGTGGCTGCTGAGACAGAATGAACTGTAAATAATCTCCAGTGACACTTGATGAGACTGAGCTACCGAGTACTGATGGCTACCATAGAGGATCTTCCTGAGGATATGCAGTGTCATGTGGTTGGCATGCCACGTGACTGGCTTCGCATTTTTCAGCGTGTGGCCAATGTGATAGTTACCTACTTGGCTGCTCATCCTGAGCCGGGGCATTAGATATGCCGGATATGGTTATGGGCATTTGAGTCCCGATTTTGTATATTTTTGGACAACACATGTACAATTCGAGATGCTTTATAATATATATACATATATATATATACAGTTCAACTTTTTGATGCTTGATTTAATTGTGATGAATGATTGATGTGCCAGGCTAATGCTTGATTAGCGATAGAATCAGCTAACCAATTATGAGATGTTGGAATGTGCAAATAATTAATATAAACAAATGATCTTTGCAACAACCTCACCCTTAAATACTGGCGATATAAACATGGATCCCTTACCTGATAAATGTTGTCTAATTGTGACACTATCAATTGAGAATCAAGATAAACTACCAACGAGTCGATCTCGTGAGAAATTTCCTTAGGTAGTAAATTAATAACGGTGATATACTCAGCCACATTATTTGAATCAGGACCAATGCATACGCCTCTTGATACCATCAATTGACCAGTTGGATAATAGAGAACCCAAGCTGCGGAAGCGAGATTCCAAGTGTGCCGCCTAGCACCATCAGCAAACCCAAAATAGACCAAGTCATCCATCAACACCTGCCACAGCAGACCAAAAAGTGTTGATATCAAAAAATCTCTATGATATATGTACAAATATACATAATGTACAAAGAATCCATTGCCTAACTCCTACTTAAGCAAAGTACTTCTTTAGGTAGAGCCCATTTCGGGGCTCCACCAGCTTGTTTCCCTCAAAATCGATTAACTCATATGACCCTTTTTCTAAAACTCGTTTAATAATGAAAGGACTGTACCACATAGGCTTAAACTTGCCTACCCCCAAGGTGTCTTTATCTTGGTCATAGACCAAGATAAGGTCACCTTCAAAAAAGACTCGAGGACAGATAGATTTATCATATTACGGTTTAACCCTTCTCTTATGAGCCTCATTCATCGTGGCAGCATCTCGACGCTGCTCATTGAGATGTTCCAAGTGAAGGAGGCAAACTTCGAGACTCAAAGTCTCTGGAAGGAGCTCAACAACTAACTTAAGAGATGGGATTTCACATTCAACCAGAAAGATAGATTCCAACCCATAAACCAACTGAAAAGGTGTAAAACCAGTAGCAGTCTTCACGGAGGTCCGATATGCCCAAAGAGCCGAATACAACATAACATGCCAATTGGACTGATTTTTATCGATTGTCTATTGGAGGATCCTCTTAAGAGTTTTATTGACTGCCTTGACCTATCCATGGGCCTGAGGATAATAAGGAGACGAATGCTCCTTCCGAAAACCCAAATTGAGAACCAATTCAGACATCAGTTGATTCTAGAAATGACTGCCGTGATTAGTGACAATCTCTCTCGGGATACCGAATCTTAAGATAACTTGATTGAAAAGGAACAATGTTGTCATGTCACTATCATTTTTATAAGTGGGCATGGCCTCGGTTCGTAAAGTATTCTATAGCCATGATAATGTACCTGTGATTCACCGTTGAAGGTAGGTTACAAGTTTTAAAATCGATACCCCACTTAGTAAAAGGACCGACGGTGATAATGGGAAAAAGAGGAGCTGGATGAGCACGCATCTTCCGAGTAAATATTTGATATGGGTGACAGTGTTCGACTGCTTCCACACAATCTTTAAAGAGTGAAGGCCAAAAATAGCCTACACGTAAGATGCGCTGGGCTGTAGCAAGCCTTGATAGATGACCACCACAAGTTCCACTGTGGCAGTCATTTAGCACTGACTCTGCTTCCTCTAAGGTTGAACAGCGCCGAAGGATTGAATCAACCCCTCGACGGTATAAGGTATCACCAATGATAACATAATTTTTATCCAAGTGATGTAATTTTTTACGTTCATCCTTAGAGAAGGTAGAGGGAAACTTCGAAGTCTAGAGATAGACAATGATATCTCCATACCAAGGGTCAAGTGAAGAGATGAGGAATAAATGTTCATCAGGAAAACTTTCCTCATAAACAATATCCTCTCCACAAGGCAGCTCAGAAATTAGCTCAGCGAAAACCATGGATTTCTTAGACTTGGTAGACAAGAACTCGAGATCAAATTCTTGCAAGATGACTATCCATATATTATATTTGCCCCAATAACTCTCCTACTAAGGACAAATTGAAATGGATTGACCACCGCTAAGACAAAAGTTTTTCGCAGCAGGATATAATGATGGAGCCGCTGGACAGCATGGACAGCTGCAACGGCCAACTTCTCAACCAGAGAATAGCAAAGTTCAGGACCTATTAAGCCTCGGCTTAAATAATAAATCACATGCCCGGTGAGAGCATCGTCCTCCTGAATGAGAACCATACCAATGGTTGATTTTTCTGTAGTGAGATATAAAAGGAAGTCTCTCCCATAATCCGGTGGACTCAAAAGCAGGGCAGAGACTAGTGCCTTTTTCAAAGCATCAAACGATCATTGCGCAAAGTCATTCCGTACAAATGGAACTCCTTTCCATAGCAAACGCATGAACCCTTTAGTGATATCGGCATAGTTCGCTATAAACCGTCTTAAGAAATTAGCCTTCCCTTGAAGACTTTGAAGTTGTCGAATTGAGGACGGGGGAGGCAACTGAACTATTGCCTCAACCTTGAAGGGATCAACCCTAATCCCTTCATTTGACACAATGAACCCTAACAACCAACCGGAGGTAACCGCGAAAACTCACTTGTTGGGATTCAACTGAATATTATAGAAACGACATCACTCCAAAACGATTCGAAGGTGACTAGGGTGATCAGTAGTCTTTCGAGAAAGAGCAGCGAGATCATCCAAGTATGCTTTGATGACATGTTTGATGTCGTGGAAAGCATATGACATGTCCCGCTAAAAAGTGGCTCCAACATTTTTAGGACCAAAAGGCATCTTTCTATATGCAAAGGTACCCCAGGGACATATAAATGTTGTCTTATGTTGATCTTCAGGACGGATAGAAATTTGATTATAACCAGAAAAACCATCCACGAAGGAAAAAATCTAATTACCTGCACACTCGTCGATAATCTGCTTAATGAATGGCGTGGGGTACTTATCTTTCGGACAAGCCTTGTTTAGGTCCCTAAAATCGATGCATACTCGGATTATTCCTTGCTTTTTATCCACAGGGACTGGATTAGAAACCCAATCAGTAAGAGAAACAAGGTATATGAAATCCGCCTTTAGCAGCTTCTCAACTTCAGCTTTGATAGTTGCTGCTTTCCTAGGGTTAACCGGCTGAAGCCTTTGACGAATTGGTTTGGCATTTTCATACATCTTGATCTCATGTTGAACTATAGATGGATCAATGCCAAGCATTTCTTCATAAGACCAAGCAAATACATCTCAAAATTCCTTTAACAGGTCGGTGTAAATTTGAATTTCTTCAGAGGAAAACTCAATTCCGTTGAAGAGATTCTTGATCATGTTACGGTCCCTAGAGATGTTTATAGGTATTGTTTATGAAATCACCGACATATTACCTTCGGCACGAATGTGTGCTGGAGCCAAAGGATTTGACACCGTACAAACATCACTAGGACAGAGCTCGGAGAATCTAGATTATACCTCCTGCAATGGAGGAAAAAAGTATGAACGATGGTGTAAATCTTCCTAAGGTCAATCTATACCCATCATTCCTTCGAGGATTGCTTCTTCTAAAGGTAAAACTGAACCTAAGCAATCCAACGCAGAGGTAGAATCAAGGCTCCAAGCCGGGACCACATCGCCATCTAACTCCTCTTCTGAAAAAGGAGTAGAATGGTCATCTGCAGAGTTGACAATAGACTGATATTTAAGCTCAGCTGCAAATATAGGGAATGCCATTCCATTTACTTGTCCTTCAACTAATGTGGTTGTAAGTGAAGGCAAGGTCCAAGGGTCTGAAAAATAACAAGCTCGGAAGAACTCTTCTCGAGGAGACTCCTTAGATGATGAAATGGCATTGATTTTAGTGAAAGGAGAGGGAAGATCAAAGGTACCCATCAATGAGGAATACATCCCTACTCCTAAATTCTCAGTAGGTGGACGAGGGTTATCCACTAAAGGAACAGTAGACTCAGAGATTTCTTGAGGATCGACAGGAGAATAATCCAATTGATCAACCTTAATGATTTTCCCCTCATGAGGAAAGCAAATGACACGAAACAGAGTCAAAACAACGACGTCCATTTCGTATACCCAGTTCCTTCCTAATAGGAGATTATAGTCTAGGTTAGCATGTACGACTTCTACTTCAATATTGGTGACCTTCCCCCCAACACATATAGGAAGGGCCGGGATAATCCCATGCGGCTTATGAGAATGACCATCAAATCAAGTCAAGATGGTAGGTGAAGAAACAGCCGAAGGTGGAAGCTGCTTCATAAATAACGGTTTGAAAAATGTTAATTTTCTGGTATGTAGACTTTATTTGGAAAGCCATATGATGAGGGAGTCACTTTTTGACATTTAACATGTCGAAAGTGAGCACTAAAGAGTTAGTTGGATCGATTGCCCCAATCGCGGATAGTAAAGCACTTTGCTGAGCTGGAAACGACTGGAAAACCTCTAAAGCGGACATGGTGCATGGACTTTGAGTGAGATCCTCAACAATGGAGTAATTTTTGGCGTCCCTAGCATTAGGATTAATAGTCACGCGTTTAGTAGAACCTTTCGGTATCCGTGGTATAGTCTCAACAAGGGGTCGCTCAATATGAAGGTCGGTATTTCCGGGAACAGTCTTGTCCTTGGAAGTTTCGGCTTCACCATAATCATGTGACTGAGTAGCCACATGGACGTTAGAACCCACAACGAAAACATTCGATGATTTTTCCCCTTCTTGGTTGCCCCCTGCAGAGGTTCCAGGGTTTGAACTTGTGCCAGCAAGAAGTTGCTGCCCTTGGGTAAAAGGGTTAGTTAACACAGCTTCAGAACTAGAAGTCCCTTGCTGCCCTAACAAGTGTTGATCGTCTTTAATATTGGGGAAAATATGAGTTAAATGGTCTTCACTACACAAATTGAATGGAAACTTGACTTTCTTTTTAGACTCATTTATACCACCACCAGCATTAATGTCAGATTTATTTGCGTCAACCTTTCCATCCTAGTTCTTTTTCTTACCTTGTCCTTTATTTTTCCCATTGGAATTTTGATTTCCTTTGGGGTTATCAAATTGGACGGCATTAATCAAAGAGGTTTAGGAAGCCAGAGGGTTAGACGATGTGACTTGGTTGTTAGAAGTAGTTTGTAAAGACAACTTCTACAATTGGTTCAACAAGCTCACTACATTCGTGTCTACCGACCCAACAATACCATCCGCATGGGGACCTAGCTTCGACTTAGCTATGTCAACCTTAGACCCAGGAGCATATGGCAAGTATTTTTGTAGGATCCCAGATTGAGAGTAGATCAATTCTAATTGTTGGGCCCTAAAAATGGCTTGCTCCTCAAAATAGACTCCAGACATGGAGACATCCTTGGAGATCTCAGGTTGTAAGGATTTCAAAAACCATTCGAGATGGTACTCCACAGGAATTTCAACTTCAATAAGCCTCTTTCTCTATCTCCATCCCTTAATATGATTAGAAATGTGAGTTGCCTTATCCTGAAGAAAAGTGGACAGTAGTTAAGTTCTGGCATCATAACGGACAAGCAACTGGCAATCATTTAAGAAAATATTGGCTAAGTCAGCCAAAGATGTAAAGCTACCCCCTGGCAACTCTATATACCATTTGGCCGCATTACCAGTCAAGGTGCATTGAAAGAGTCTCAACCTAATCGAGTCATCGATAAGGGAGTTAGATGAGTACCATAAATGGAATGTGGTTACATGGTCGCCTGGGTCCCCACCACTCTTCCCTTTGAATTTTGGAATGTCCGAAGGGAGTTTGGTTGGGATCAGAGGCCAGGCCAGATTGTACTTGATTGGATCCTTTGTTAACTTAGTGAGATCTAGCAAGTTGAATGTTTCCAAAAACGAAAGCCTAGGAGGACCTTGGGGATTCCACCCAGACTGGGCGGAACTCCTAGAGTTCTGAAAAGATTGACCTGGATTTTGGAAGGCACCAGGCTGCCCGAAGTAACTAGCAGAACTGACCGAACCAAAAGGCAAGCCTTTTGATCCCGCAAAATTCGGAGTTAGACCAACTCTGGCCACAAAACCTCCATAACCAGCAAAGTTTCCTCATAAAGGATTATAAGGAGTTGATAACCCTTAATACGGATTCCAAGCTGAGGCCAAGGGAGGAATACTTTGAAACGAACTAACTGTGATGTATGGCCTATTCCCTTGTTGGCTGAAAAACGGATTCCCAGTTCCCACGCCACTAACCGCAGGGTTAGTCCAACCTTGGAAAGGATTGCTTCTTTTTCCTATAGATGAAAAAGGCATGGATCCTATCATCAGGTTGGAATGTGGTATATGACCACTTCCGAAAGGAAAAACCTGGAATGAAGCCGATCCACCCATCATGGACGTGGCGACACTAAACGGAACTGAAGGAATACCCTGTGAATGGGTGCCCAATGGAAAGAATCCAGAACCAAAAGCATTGGTTTGGGAATTCCCACTCATGGACGAAATGGAGGTAAACCCAACTAAATATGTACTAGCAAAAGATCCAAACAAAGAAGCAGAGGAGATGGAAATCGTTCCTCCCCCTTGTATCAATGTTGGATTCTACATAGTTGTAGCACTTGTAGTTTAAGCCATGCTTCTAGTAGTGGTCATCGATGGTAAGCGCGTAGCGTAACCTAGACTTGACAGTCTATGCGTTGGAATCCCAACGTATTGTAATATGTCTAGATGACTAGATGGTAGGTGAAAATTCGGAGCCGCTAACGACTCTGAGAGTTCTTCTACCTCTATGTTATTCTACACTTGAAAGAGAACTCGAGGAAGAACTGGAGTGTTCCTCTCTTGTTCCGTGGAAATGCCAGGCCTTGATTGAATACTAATGCCCCTGATAGGAGGATAAATTCCCGACGTGTCAACTGCCATGGGATGAAACCCACCAGTAGTATTACCTCTGCGCCTTCTAGGAGAAGGCTGTAAACTTGGTGGTGAAAGATGACGAACTCTTCGAGACCGTGTAGCTGATCGGTCAGCCACTTTGAATTTCTTATTAAGATCTAACTAAAGACTCAAAAAATCGAAAGCTAGGCCAACTAAGAGCACATAGCACACACTATAAAGTCCCTAAATATAACAGCCAATCGAACAACTTCCAAGTATTTCCACTCTGGATGATTAGGACCGGACACCAAAATACGAGAAAGTGAATTAAGGGGCCTTTCGAAGATAGTCTGGGATGATGAGGGCCCTGTCCTATCAGCAAAGGTAATAGAGGAATTTATGCCAACCTCCTAACAACAACCTGCACTGGTGCAAGCCCCCAAGCTTCGCAAGGGTGCCCTCTAGTAGTAATGTCGAGAGCGATGCAATGTCGACCATAGGTGCCACGATATTCCCCTCTGCAGCCACCTACGTAGATCCATAGGAGTAGCAACTATGGATACCAACTCATCGTAGAAGCCAGGAGGAAAAGTCGTGAGGTAAGCTCAGACAAGTAGGACAGGGGGTATTTCTCTTCCCAGTCTTCACAGACCCTCGTGCTTAACTCCCAGATCCAGAGCTTTCCTGGTCTTCCTAACGCTATTATATTTTCACTCGCTATTTAGACTCCTATGTTTGACGTTTAAATGGCCTTGGAGAGTTAACTCTCCACTCACCTAATCCAAGGCCCTAAAATCGTAAAACTTGTTGGTGTATCTAACTTAAAAGAAAAAATTTAGTGAATTTTAGTTAGCGCTTGATTTTAAAATAGGCTATTCTTTAAGTCACAGGATAGCGGAAGTTAAACTAGTGGTGTTTTTTTTTTTTTTTACGCAAAAGAAATTAATAAAATCCTAACTACATGCACATGCACTTGTTTTTGTTTTTCGATGAAAAGAAATTTCTACAGGGTTCAAAGGAACTTCTAATAAAACAAAATTTTCTTTTCTTTTCGTTAATTCATGCTTCACACTCACAAAAGTTGACAAAGCTATGTATGTCTAAAAAGATATGCAAATCTATCCTAATGCAACAAATATATGCTGATGCAAGATTCAAAACAACTCTAGAAACAAGAAATGACAGTTTCTTGCTTATCAATTTTTATTTTGCCACTTCAAATGTCTAGATGGAATATGAGATGCTACCATTCATTTCGTCTAAACAATAAAAACAAGTTTCAAGACAAACATAAAGCACTTTCATTCACTAAAAGGAAACCAAATGAAAACCAAGTTCAAGAAAGAAAAACGAAGCTTTTCAAAAAGTTTTCTTCAAAGCAACAACAAAAGAGTCTTTTCAAAAATGCTCTCAACAGACTGAATCTTTGTGATTGAAGAATAGTCAACAAACACTTTTGCAAGTTGACACCACACAATGGATGAAAACTCAACAAACATAAATGTGTTTAAAGATGCTCTTAAAAATCAAAAGTAGTAATGAAAGCTTTGGCAACAAAGACCAAAAATATTAAAAAGACAAATTTCAAGAAAGTATCAATCAACAACTTTCATGAAACAAAGAAGTGGATGGTCACAAAAAGAGGTTTTGTCAAGCAAACAAAAAGTCACCAAAAACAAGATTTAGCACAAAGATTGAGACCAATCTTTCTGCCCTAATGAATCAGAGCATCCAAGATTCCAGCAAGAGATCTTTCATGCTTCAGCAAAAAACGATGATGCTTGCAACAACAAAAACAAGACCAATACCCCTTACAATCAGAGAGAATTTGGAAAAAGATGCTTGCTATAAAACAAACAACTGATAGTGGAAAATGACTGTTTCAGACTGAATCAAACCACCAGACAGACCTTCAGAGACAAAAAGATTTACAAATCTTGAAAATTGCAAGATATATGCAACTGTACTTAGGTACAGATTGTGTGTATACGTGACTGATCCTAAGCAAAACCTGCATATACACAGGTTAACTTCAGGAAACATGCGTATATACACTTTTGTAACTAAGAAAAATAGCGTATATAAAGGATTTCAAGAAAAATAAAAAATAAAACTGAAGAAACTGGCAAAACTTAGAATTCAAGAACATACCACACAGCAACAGCAAGCAAATAGGCAACTAAGCCCTGATTGGCTTGAAAACACCCAAACTAGGAACAACAATAGTGTTGTCCCCAGTGGAATCACCAATTCTGTTGAGGGAAATGTTCCCCTAGGGATTTTGGGTTGAAACCCTAGCAGACTGAAAGTTGTCTATACAGAGAAACACACATTTGCACAGCCATTATGCTATTATAAGCAAATTCTATAATAAGAGGGGGCATACCTTAGGTCCTACGTTTGAGAAGGTCCTTTAGGGTCGAAACCCTTCTTCAAGTTCCTTTTGCTCCTTTTTCCTGCAAAACAACCAGTTCCAAAGAACACAACAATATATGGACAAAAACTTATAAAGAAACCATCTTTATGTTATAAAGAAAGGTACTTAGTTATGAACCTTAAACAACCATTCACATATGAATTCCAACATGAATATCATAAACATAAAGAGGATTTATATCAGGAACCAAGACATGTTTATTTTATTATAGAAAAATAAAATGGAAAAAAGGAATAATTTCACCGGAGTCACCTTTCGCAGGCTCTAAGCAAAGCTTCCTTCTGGATCCGTCCAGCCTCAATCCTTTAGCAAACTCCTTCCATGACTTACTCCATGATGTCATAAATAGTGGATGAACATCAAAACACAAGGAAACAAGCATTTCCTGTACAAATGGGGGAAGTGTAGAAGGCACAAGGGTCTTCAGACCTAGTTAGGATAAAAATCTCAGTATAATAACCTTTCTCTCTCTTCTCTCCTCCCTTAGGCCTTCCCTTTGAGGTCCTTTATACCTCTCCCAAAGTAGTTTTTTAGTTGGGAGTTGGCTGGGAACAGTTGGGCCACGGTCACTAATAGGTGATCAACCGGTACAACCCACGATCTCCACTTGAAATTAAGGAGTTTTATATTTTTTTAAGTGTTTTAATACATATACGTGGGTTGGGTATATGCCTACCCGCATATACACGCGTTTAACTCAGGGCAATGTCACGTATAAGGGATAAAACACTATTTTGTAAATTTTGGACAAGGTCCAGAAGGAGGGGTTGCCTTAGGCCATGAGTGCAACATCACAAACCATAAGAGTGAGATTTGGAGCTATAACATTAATTTGTATATTTTAATTTTAAATTTGCTAAGTTGCCTCAGTTTGTTGTGATGATAATAACTTTAGTGATGCAATATGATGAAATATAAATTTTGAATGTAAAGGGACAATGTAATAGTGTTGAGTGATAGAAAATGTGAATAATAAGAATATAGTCAATTACAAATAGCCTTCATTGTGGTTAATCTAAAACTATATTCTTCTACTATTATTATTGTCACCCTTTTTACTTTTGTCATATTTTCATATTGATTGTCATATTTTCATATCGATTATATATGAAAAGGACAGGTTAAACCATAAACCATTTAAATATTTAGCTCAATCTATTGTAGTAAAAATATACCTTGTCTTTGCTTCTCTCAAATATTAATAGGTTGAATTACTATAACAAAAAAATCAATGTACATTGTCAACAATTTTTTGTTCTCACACTAAAATCAATGAACAATGTTAATCCAATTACTTTAAAATTAATATACCATCATACATCCAATTACATCAAAACAAAAATCAACATTTACACTTAAATTAATGAATCTAATGCAAGCACTTAAATAAGACTAGAAAACAAAATTTACACTAAAATTATTGCATCTAATGAAAGCAATCAAATAATATTAGAAAACACCACTTACACTCAAATAAATTCATCTACTGCACGTAGGGAAATTGGATTATAAACCAACATCTACACTGAAATTAATGCACCTAGTGCAATTAAGCAAATATGATTATAAAGAAACATCTACGCTAAAATCAATGCATCTAGTGCAAGCAATTAAATATGATTAGAAATCACCATCTACATTGAAATCAATGAATTTAGTGCAAGCAATTAAATAAGATTAGAAATCACCATCTACACTAGGATTAATTCATCTAGTGCAAGAAATCAAACATTATTAGAAATCAACATCTACATTGAAATCAATGCATCTAGTGTAAGCAATCAAATAGGAATATAAAGCACCATCTACATTGAAATCAATGGATTTTTTGCATGCAATCAAATAGGATTAGAAATTATCTACATTGAAATTAACGCATCTAGTGAAAGCAATCAAATATCATTAGAAATCAACATCTATGCTAAAATCAATTCAACAAGTGCAAGAAATCAAATTGGATTAGAAATCACCATCTATAGTGAAATCAATGTATCTAGTGCAAGAAATATTCTTCCCTCTCTCCGCTCCCCCCCCCAATATATATCTATATTTCCCTCCATCCCTCCTTATTTTCCACTTTGTCTCAAGCCCCCAAACACACATGCTATTTCACTTCATATCTATCAATCTCTTTGTCCCTCTCTCCCTCTCTCCATCTCTCTCTTCTTTCCTCTCTTCACTTTCCATCTATATCTCTATCTCGATTTTCCTCTCTATATCACCACCAAAACATGCACCCTATTTCTTCAATATTTTGACCTATCCCTCCTTCATCCTCTCCCTTCCTCTCTCTCTCTCTCTTCACCTTTTGTCCCTCTCCCTCGCTTCTATCTCCCTTCGCTACTTATTTCCTCTCTCCCTCCCTCTCCATCCTATTTATGACTCCCTATCTCTCTCTCTCAGACTTTCTCTCTATATTGATTTCTACTTTCCTCTGTCCCTCTCCCCCCATCCAACTCCATCTCTCTCTCCCTCCCTCACTCCACGCTCTCACATCCGCTCTCTCTCCCTTCCTCTCTTTATCTCTCTCTCTGTCTTACTCAGCAGCCTCCAACTTGGTTACTATATCCCTCCCTCTCCCATTCTCTCTCCCATTCTCTCCATCTCTCCTTCTTTGTCTTTATCTCAACCCCAAACATACACACTCTCTATCCATCTCTCCGTTGTTACTCCCTCTCTCTCTCTCCAGTTCTCACTCTATATGTATTTCTTCTTCCCTCCCTCTCTACCCCTCCAACTCCATCTCCCTATCCATCCCTCTCTCCACCCTCTCTCGCTCCCTCTCTCCTCCTCTCTCTCAAATATTATCTTTCACACTTCCTCTCTCTCTCTCTCTCTCTCTCTCTCTCTCTCTCTCTCTCTAATCTTGTCTCTTACCCCATCACTCTCCTTATCTCTCTCGAGTATTATCTCTCATTCTTCCTCTCTCACTCTCTCTCTCTCTCTCTCTCTCTCTCCCCTCTAATCCTATCTCTTCCCCAATAACTCTCTTTCTCTCTATACCTATGTTACTATATCCCTCCCTCCTTCCTTTAGTCTCCTTCTCTCCCCTGTTTTTTCTATCTCTCCTTATTTATCTCTTTATCTCACCCCTAAACATACACTCTTTCTCTCCATCTCTCCCTTGTCTGTCCCTCTCTGTCTTTCTTCTTCCCTGCCTCTCTCCAACTCCAACTCCATATCTCTACCCCTCCATCTCTCCTCCTCTCTCACATCCTTCCTCTCTTGCCCTTTCTCTCCTACTTTTATCTCTCTTCCTCCGTGTCTCTCTCTCTCTCTCTCTCTCTCCCTTTCTCTCTCTCTCTCTACCCTCCAATCATCTCACTATCTCCCTCCCACTCTCCTATCTCCTTCCCCTCCATCTTTGTGTCTCCCTCTCCCTAGTTTACCCTTCTCTCCCTTTCCCCTCTCCTTCAGTTTATCTCCATCTCTCCCTTGTCACTCCCCTATCTC
>APFE031144102.1:148318-164950 GCA_000404065.3 Pinus taeda
GAAATTTGTAATTATTTTATTTAAACTTTCACTTACAACAAACTTAATAATTTAATAATTTAAAGTATCATAAAAATATGGTTTTGGGTGATTTTTCCCTAAACCGTAGGGGTTGTAGATCATCTTGCCTTGAGAATTGGCAATGTAAAGGCATTGTTTTACATTTGGCATTGTTTCTAACAGGGTAACACCTATCCAAATATCTGGGAGGATAAAATTGATAGATCTTGTTGTTGGATTTTCAGTGGATCCATGTCTTTGGTTCACATGAAAACCAACATCTCAACCATCAGAGTGATTTGAGAAAGAGAGATGTAGTTAGTTGTTGAAAGCTGGGAAAATACCATTATGTTTTTAGGTTTGAAGTTCCTTGTAATGGAGACATGGTGGGTGCTTCAGATGTTGGTTACATGTTTGGCAGTTCTATCAGCTGTGGATCGATGGATGCCAAGGTTTCATCGAAAGTCGATCTTTGACAAAGTTGATGAAACCTTCGAATACGAAGATGGATTACTCTCACATTGTTGTTGAGCTAGCAAAATCAAATATTTAGCTTGCAGAATGATTGATCCAATCCTTACGCACCATGGAAAATGTCAACTATCTTGCTTCTTGGTTGATCTAGATACTCTACTAGGTCTGGTGAGTAACTCTCAACAAAGTGTGAAAAAACATTTCGTAATTAATCTTAGATTTTCTGGAGTATTTCCATATTAGTTTTTCATTTTTATTATATTAAGTTTTTGATCTATATCTAGAAGATGACAGTGGATGGCTCCAAACTCAAATTTGACATTTTTTAATTATTTAAATCATATTTATTTGATTTTTCTAGAGCTTCTCTACATTATTTATTTCTCTTGGGACATCATATCTTCCATATATGTCTTTAGAAATTGGACCCGAAAAACCATTATCCTTTTTCTCTTACGGTGATAAATCCCATAACAATTTAAGAAATTTTAAAACATAATATTTGAACATTTTAAATGTAATCCCTACATTGATCATAAAGGAAACCTAGTAAAATTGTTGAAGCAATTGACCTGCATTAATACTATGGAGAATTATCGGTAGGCTCTGGACACAGTGGTTAGTTCACCAAACAACATAAGTTGTAGCAATACTCTATGTTTCTTACTCGAAATTTTGATGACTATAAGTCGAATTTGAAAAGTTCAAAATTTAGTCATGTAAATTTTACTTTGCAAATTATTTATGCATATTTTTTTTGTTGAAGGAGTAGATTCGTTATTTAATCTAAAGAATTATTGATTCACCATATATATATATATATATATATATAAAATATATCATTTATATATTACATTATATATATATATATATATATATAATATATATATATAAAACAAATCATTGCAAATTGATAGGCATATTGTAGATAGAGGAGTTATCAAGATCATCTACAAAATATATGTTACATCACTTGAAGCACTTGGAAAAGGTATACGAGCCATATGCATTCTATGAAGGAAGGTCAATTATGTGAAATGTAGATGAAATACAAATTTATTAGTGTTGTATTGTTTTAAACATTTTGATTGGTAATAAAGCAGCATACATTAATAAATTTTTAATATATTTGTGCAGATTCGATACAATTCCAAAAAATTGTTTCAAGAGCTCAAGATGAATGAGAAAATTTTAGATTTGATGTGAATATGAATGAGACACTTTCGGATTTGATGTTAAGATTATCGAGTGGAAAAATTACATCGGAAATATTCATGTTCCCTGACTTGATGAACGTTGGGCCGTTAATATGTCCTTATTATTATCAATTTTTAGCACTTATTTCATCCATTTTTACCCGTCTTTATATTTATCATAATTTATTATATAATTTTATTTATAATGATTTATTCTCTTATGGAAAATATTATTTATTATTCTTTATTTTTAATAAATTGATGGTTATGCATGATTTTATTAATGATGGTTTGTTAACAAATTGGTTGTAACATTACTCATCATTTTTAGCCTCCAAGATAATTTCCAAATTGAAGATTTGATCATTACTTATGCCAACTCAGAAATTCATTGCAATAAGAAGTGACAATTTTGTGGTTGTGATTCTAGGCAAATGAAGAAGAATTTGGAAAGTCTTGATCATGGGTTTTGTCGAGAACGGACCAAACCAACATTAATTAATATTGGTTTGCCTAAATTTATCTTATATTGAGAGAAACGCAGGGTTCTTTGAGCATGATTTTCTTAGATTTGTTGTTGTGGCCATCCTCGAAATTTCAGCTTCAAAGTCAAATTTGCCTTGCTCTTGTTGAAATATGGATGGAAATATATTTTCTTATTGATCATTTAGTTAGAAACAAACCAATTTTGTAATAATGATCATATTGTAATCATCGTAGTTGTAACTGCTCTCTCCTCTCTGTGTATTTAAATCAGAACAGAGATCAGAGAAGGGGAACGATGGATTCACGGGGAGGATTGCTGAGAGATGGAGAGATTTCTTGTTGTAATTATACAATTCCTCATTGACTCTCATTGATTAAAAAGAGATCGACTATTTGTAAACGTTGTTATGCATGATTAATACAAGAACGTGTTGTCGTTTAACTTCTTAGTTCTACAGCAACTCAGCGATGTTTCACCGGTGGTTGAGGGCCCAACCCTGGTGAATCGATCCCTGTTTGTATCTCTACCTTTTCATTATTGTTGTGAGATAGTTCATATTTTCTTTTATTACGGTTTGTTGTTTAATTACTTTGATATCAGTGAGTTATATTAACGAATCGCATTATTGTTCGTTTATTATTTAACAAGAATCTCCACACTGTATAATTTATCTTGTTAATGCTTTAATAGAGCTTGACTGTTCTATTTCAGTTATGGTTTCATTCCACTCACGGTTCCATTTGATCGATATTCATTACAGATTATTGTTCAATAGGATTAGTTATTCGATTCGATTAATTAGAGTTTGTTGTTCATATTTATTAAATAGGATTCATTTTTTAATTCCGTTAATTATAGTTTGTTGTCCATTTATTTTACTATTCATTTTTGTTGATTAATTGCAAAGAGTTTTCTTTTAAAGAGTTTCCCTAGTTTACTTTCAATAACAGCTTTACTTCAATTTTTATTTCCTTTTAATTGCTTTAAAGCAGGACTGTCAACTGTAAAGAACATTGGTTATTGCTTCCTTGTTCCCATATTGATTGTCTTGTTCTAGTTTGATTTCAATTGCATCAATCTCTAGAGGAATGAGTTATTGCTAATGTATCCTCGACTGATCGTTGTTTGAGTGAATGATTTATTCCAGAACATTTTAGTTTCTTGCTGTTCCGATTAGATTTTGTTTCCAACATTAATTTACTTTTGGATTTTAAGCACTATACTATAAAACATTACTCTTCAGTAAATAGCTGCCTCAAACTGAAGACACTCTTGAAATAAAAGGTCGTCCCTGGGTCAATAATTAATGTGAAGATAAATAGGAGTTAAAAAGACATTTTTTATTGCTCAACATTTTGGCATTGTTGTCGGGGAGAATGTAGCCATTTCTAAAGAGTAGTGTGCATTTGATGGGTGCCTGTTAGGAAAGAGTTGGGTATTAAAAAAGGAAGGTAAGAACCTGCATATGGAGCATGTAGAAGCCCTACTCCCCCACCTGATGTCCAACAAAATTGTTAAAAAACTTCAGGTACAAATAATTGCTTGAATTTCTGTGTGAATGACTAAAAAAAATTAAAAAAATAGAAATTTCGAAAAACAAATCTCATGATTTCACTCAAGTGGTGATGTAAGCACTTCCCACTTCACTAACAATTTGACAGGAACATTTGAAGAAGGAGCCTCGAAAAAAACACATGAAGAACATTTTATATTATGGTTAAGAAATGGCTCACATTTCTACTTTTGAATTCCCTATCAAAGATCTAGGAGGAGTGACAGAAATGCACATAATTCCCCCATCTTCTCTACCAAATTTTCATGATTTCAGAAATGAAGACCGAGATACATTATTATTTGAGTTCGAAATACTTTGTAGGGGATATGATTATTGTACTAATGATCAGAGGTTGAAAGTGTTTCCTCTTACTCTAAAAGGAGCACCTCTCTGATGGTTCATGAGCCTAGGTGGGAACTACATCCAAACATGGGAGGATAGGAAGAACATATTCTTGAAGAACTACCCAGATTATTACAACTCCAATGAAGATGTTTTTGATATGATACAAGGTTAAGATGAAAGCTTGGAGGACTATGTAGAGCAATTTCATTACAACCTTCAAAAATCAAAACATAAGCATTTGGAAAAAGAGATCTTAAAAGCACTCCTTCTTAAAGGAATCAAAGATGAATTTTTAGAACTGCTAAATCTGATAGGAAAAGGTGATGTTTTTCAATTATTATATGATGATGTTTGTGAATTGTGCATAAGGTATTCAAGAGGAATCTCCAAGGTTGGTAAGAATTCTAGAGACAGTTGTTCTTTCTTTTCCAAATTTGCTACAAGAGAAAGAGACATAAGAGTTGAAATCAATGATTTATTTGAACATTTAAAAAATAATTTTATTAGCTCTCTAAATTCAAAATTGGATGTTTTGCAGGGTCAGAAAAATCAAGAAATTGAAGAAGTGTTTTTCCCTCATTGCCAAAAGGAGCATCTCATAGATACTCACTCTTCCTTATCTAGGATGGAAGTAGCATATCAAAGAGATGAGGAAGTTGCAACAAGGTCAAAACCATGGAAATCATGGCCTACAGGTATGATTCAAAACACTTCCTCTTCATTCTCTTACTTACATAATCCATTATGGGATACTAATATGTTAAGGCAGCCATGTCAATCTCAATATAACCACCACCAATCTTGTCTACAAGTTTGGCATGGTTCACCTTATGATTGCATAATTTCTCTACTTCATCTTGTAGCACAAACACATTCTCCATATTCTTCACCAGCTCTTCCACAACATCTTGCTTGCCTATCAAAATCATCCACTCAACCCAATCATCTACATCATCAAAATGCTCCATTCCATACACAATTTCCTGCTCAACTAATTTCGTACCCCCACCACAATAAACCAATACAACATGCTTATAGTGTTGAACTACAAAATTTACTCACCTTTCCCACCCATTCTATCTTACATGCGCCATTAGAAAAAACTTACAATGAGATTTAGAATGTTTCAAATTCAAAAATTGTAGAAATTATGGAAAAAAATGAGGTTTCTTCTAGTTTGCATCAACAAGCCATTTTAAAAGCTCAAGAAATTCATGATATGATGGCTAAAGTAAAGGATATATTGAAGATTGGTTTCACTCCATCATTTATTTGCAGCATCACTCCATACTTCAACAATTTTTGACACCATCATTTCAAGGGAAGTTGGCTTCTCATACCCTAATATTCATTAATATGCATTTTTTAAATTTGGGTATGTGCATACTTGAAGCCTTATTTCGAAAATGGTTTAATTGGAAGTACTCCTATACACAATCATATTCATTTTTCAAATCAAACTAGGTTAGTGTAGGAAATAAATAAATAAAAGACATAAATAAATACATTTTGTTTTAATGTAAAACTAGTTGTTTTTTGTTGCAACATGCTATGGAAATCAACATCGGTTGTATTTTTTTTTAATTAATTTGTGTATGTATATGAGTTATAATGGAAATAATAGTTCTAAAAACACTCATATTCACTTTTATCACCAATTTGGAAAAAAATCTTGAATATCATTTTATTTTTTTTGCTTGTGGGCTTGATGGAATTTCTGAAAACACAATCGGAACAGTCATGTTTTGAGGGACCAAAAGAGAATATTTTTAAAATTTGTTTCTATCCTAAGTATACCTTGATTTATACTTTCTAACCCAATTTGAATAACTCAATTTGGATTTGAAACGAAAAATTTAGAACCAAAATATTGACAGGGTGTCTAGCGGGCAGCTTAGGAACAAAGTAGGGACAATTGGTTTTTGGAGGTCTAAATAACCATATTTTTAAAACTTGTTTTTATGGAAGATTCCTCTATGAGTATAGCATACAAGTAAGTTTTACTCACTCATTTTCTATATCATATGAGGAATTTATGATCAAAATACTAACTGTCTATCGTAATTCAGCACTCTTAAATCTCTGTCATTCCGACTGTTCCTTAGAGTATTTGACCTATAAAATCTTCTTGTCTTCAAAACCTGTTTCTATTAGAAATAAATAAATGAATCTAATTTCATTTCTAATTTGAATCATTTGAATCAAACATCAAAAGAAGAATCTATGCTTGAAACATTCATTATTCTTTTAAGTGGGGTAATCGAAAATGGCTCTGTTATGTAGGTTGTTCTAACTAAAATAGACATATCATATCATTGAATTTTTAAAACATGTTTATGTTGGAGATACACCTTTGAATTAGATCTTATCTGGCTTTGGAATCACTCAATTTGGACAAAAAACAAAGAAGTTGTGATTAAAACACTGTTGGTTAGTATGGTGAACCACTGCTCTCCCGCGGGTGACAAATAAATTTTACTTTGTTCTTTTCTCAATGGATTTGTTATACAAAGTAACTACTTGTTGTTTTTTTTGCATAATTCTTGGATCAAGGGAGCCCGATCATCTCTCTTTCTCCAAGATTTAATGCTTTATTGCAGGTAGACACTTTTTTTTTTGCAAGTCCTAAAAGAATAAAAAAGGTGAATTTATGGATGAGTGATTCTTGAAAGAAATTTTATTGAAACAAGGGAATTTCATCCAACCCATTACCTAGAAGATTCATAATAGAAAAAATGAAGAATTGATTTCCATTTGAAGATCCATGTCTTGTTACTTCTGCCAAATCATTTTTCAAAGAGATCATTTTTTTAAATCATTTTTTAAAAATAGGTCGTAATATCACTATAATAATCACTACAAGTTTTCATAGATCACCATAGGAAAATAATTCATCTTAACATATGAAAATAACAATCTGGCCAAGGACTTCCATGTACCACTTGACTGTATACTTGGATGAACCAAATCTTTATCTCATCCAAACACCCCCATCTCATATTCCGAGCATGAATGTGGGATCTCATGGGAGAGATCAAGACATAATCAAAGAGGGAATTTGGAGGTTAAACCACCTCCACTGTCAAGCTACCGCAATCTCACCTAAATCGATCATGAGAGAACAAAACTAAAACAATATTATATTCCTTAGAATTCCTTACCTATACATTGATTAATTTTCTTGTCTCCACCCACTAGTTGAGGCTTACCAAAGAAAACCATCTCCACCACCAACCCTAGGGATTTTTTTGAGACAACTTCATTGGGTTCCAAAAGCTTTTGGAAATACAAAGCTTGGCTAAGAATGAATCTCATCACACCATAGATATACAAGAAATGGAAAGGAAAATTTGAAACCACTATCAAAGCTGGAAAGGCCCATGCCATTGACAAGAAATGAACCGAATAACCAAATGCATGTACCATGCATTCACACCTCATCAAGGGAATTAAAAATGCAACTTTTTACTTGCAAAATATTCTTGTTGAAGCTACTGATCCAAATTTCTCCTTCTGCTCCATTTATTTCCTTTGTTTTCCTTTATTTCCCTTTTTCCAATCCGATTGAATGCTAGCATGCTCAAAGAATTCTCTAAATGCACAAGAGTGAATGAGAGCCAAGACTAAAGTGATCAAAGATGTGATTTTCTTCTCTTGTGCCTTTTTGTAATTGAGCTCTCTTTTTTTCTTCATATTCCCTCATTTTCCTCTAATTTATGTTGCATGAAAATTTGTGTCTCTTCACCTTTCGTTTCTCCTATCTTCCTTAACTTCTCATAATTAAATGCTAATTATTGCCTCTTTTCCTTTTCCGATGTATTTTCCAATTTCCATAGTTATTGTGAACCACAAGTGATGCCCACTATAATGTTTACGCAACATTGAGCTTACAATATTTGTCTCATGACCTTGGTCTTATTATTTTTACTTTAACATCATTTATTACATGAAACTTTAACCTAAGGTTGTTACATTACTTTACAATCACAGTTTTATTTGTTTACAATGTTGGCTAATTCTATATTTTAATCTATTTAAACGACTTTTCCATACAAGATTTAAATAAATATCTAAATAAGTAGTTGTTATACAAAGCTAAAACCACTTTCTAAACCGAATAACCAAGGTAATGATATAACTCATAGGACATATTGCATTTATACATAGATCTGTGTTCGAAAATAGTCTGATATGTTTCTTTAATTTAACTATGTCAAGAATATTACAATACATAGCCTTTAGCATATACTAAGTTTGAAAAATTATTTAGAAAATTGTAGAAATTGGTAGTGATTTCTTTACTAATTAATCATTATTTTTGGACATTAATGCTTGTATTGATTATCCTACCAGAATCAAGAACTAATTAATCAGTTCATGTTTTTCAATATCTTTTCTGGAAACGTTCTTACGGTATGTATTTAATCTTCATGACACCTACGCATTTTCTGGAGTTATATTATTTTATGAATTAGTATTAAAACATCCTTACTGATCATTAAGATATCTTGACCAACCATTAGTAGATCTTGGTTCCCTGCATTTACATCTTCCTCTGTGACCTTACCATTCTTTGGGCCATTTCTTCAATATTAGTAACAAATGAAAAAACCAATAGAAAAATTATAAAGAAATACCTTAAAACACTTAACAGTTTCAGAACAATGAAGCAAGTTGATTAGCTATAACCTAGTAACCAATCTAGAGAAAAATACACATTTATAAACTACTTTTTATAGGAAACAACAATATAGATATAATGCATCAGACGCAATAATCAATGTAAATCATGAATTGACATCTATGTTTTGAAATGGAATTTAACTACTATCGATTTTAATGGTATCCACTAACCAATAATCGTTATCAATGTGCATAGTACTGATGTTCCTAATCTTTAATTAGAAAAGAATGTTGTAAAACTTGTTACTTTAAATCATATAAATTTTTCTTGAGTTCTAATTTGACATAGTGCAATTGACACAATTACATTTCATGGTTAATCTATCTTACAGGGTTTAGAAATCAATGTTGAGATCCTATTTTATTAATATCGTATATTGTATTTTACTTTCATTAAATTAGGTTGTTTTGATGATAAATAAAAGTATTTTTTGTAATTGTTCACTGAACTAACATGTATCCTACAGATTTACTACGTAGACTTTCATTTCTATTGGCAAACTTTTACTTTTCAAAAGTGATTTTAGATCCTAGATGTCAATTTTCCACTTTAATTCCCTTTTCCTTTTATGCACATTATCCAAATATGAAATGACATATGTTCACTCGAACAAGTAATGATTGTCTCTCATTGATCTTGTGGTGTTGCTTGCAACTACCAAGGTAGAATCTAGAGTAATTAAATAATTAAATATGTTATAAAACTAATGTTATACTACACAAATAATTACTATAATATGTGATATTAAAGTTGACAAATAAAAATTGATAATGCACATTAACTTTGAACTTTTCCACTACCAAACTCAACACTCTCACATCAGTTCCAAAAACAAATATACAAAACCCTTTAGTGTGGAAAGTGAGGGTTTCCATAATCAATATTAAAATCTTCCTCCACACAATGGACTGTCTCTGTATCACCACACATCTGCTCCATTTTAGCAACACAAACATAAACAAATATTTTGAGCAATGATCTAATCTTGTTCAGACTGTGCACAACCTTTACTCAATTGACTATCGATATTCAACAATACAGAGATACATATTAATTATAATTAAAATATTGCAAGAGAAAATACAAATTATTTAATACTCAAATATTAGCAATAAAATCCTTTAATGTGAAGTCCATATATATGGACAATGAAAGATTGAAAGTTCCCTTCTGAAAAAGTATATAAGTCTTTAGTAGGAAGTGCAGAGATCTGCACAATGAAAGCTTGAAAACTTCTTCAGTAGAATGGTCTTCCTCCACATTTTCACACATGTTCCCAAATTTAGAAAGATAACCGTAAACAAATCTTGTTCCCAATGATATGATAATTTATATAGTTATAGGTTCTTTGCATTCTAGAATGATTCAACCATTACTCAATTGACCAGTGTTATTTAGAAATATGTGAATTTCTATTATTTATAACTAAAATATTATGAAGAACAGTTATGGATTATTCACTACTAAAATACTAGTGATAAAAACATTATTAAAAATTAAAACAATACCAATAATATTTAAATATTTAGGACACTAACTTCAACTCGATATTTCCAAGATGGCTTATGATTAGAGTTCCCTATATGTCATAGTAATCAACATTCGAATTTCCATTGTGAAGAATTTCAGTTCATTATGTCGACCTGTGCAAATCAATATTATGCACAATGAATCAATTTTTTTAATGTTATAGATATCTCATTATGCTCTATTATATAATTATAAGGAACAGCATAAAGGCACGTAGAGTCCTAGTGCTTGCAATGATTAACCATTAATACATATTAACTACATTATTTCTAATCATTTACTAATTTCTTTTGTTATAATTTTAATAAATGACAGAGGAGGATGATGAAATTAAGGTGGTAGTCTTAAAAATAAATTATTGGTTACTTTATAGGTGATCAGATGTGTTATAGCGAATATGTAGCTTACCTTACATTGAGGGTCCCACATTGACTTTTCCTTTGTAAACAAGCACTTCACTCTATGCCATTGATCTCCTTTGTCCAGATCTAATGGTCATCACTCACCTCGATCAAAAAAACAATATGTTGATCATCCACCATTGATCAAAGCACGCCAGATCCAATGTTTGACAACAATATCGGTCAGGGAACTTGCACGGTGCTTAAACGCCCTTACGGAGCCGATAAGGATTATAAATCCTTGATCTATAAAAGTTTGGGTCCATATTTGGAATTAAAGTTCGAGCACTTGGTTACCGGATATCCGTTGGATAATAGAGGCCATCAAATCCTATGGCTGGCGAGTCTTCAACTAGCACACGGGTTAAAACCAGGCCTAACTCCCGTCATTGACTGTGATCTAAATGTTTAAAATTGAGATCGACGATGAGGAATGAGTATGGTTCTCCAACCACGATAAATAATTTATGCACTCTCCTACCCCATAGTTGATACTAAATGACCGCAATTAACCCATAAACACTGATATTTACAATTAAAATGGGAAAATAGAGAAATACACGATTAAATTTCATAATGCATATTCATAGAGATAAATGAGAGTCCTCAACAAAATTAATACACAGCCGCACACTCAATCAATTTCTTCAATATAATAATAGTTGCAGAGTCTTGGCCCTCTCAGCTCAATTACAGTAATTTATAAGACCTCTGTCTCAATCTCCAAATCCTATCTATAACTCAACTCTCGCCTCTCACTCAATTCTCAATCATCTCAGTTAATCCCTTTCCATTACAATTTCTTCTCTTTTATGAGTCAAATCCTATTCTCACTTTACTAACAACTCGATCTGTATTTTAATCAATCTAAGAATTAAATATTTATTTTTAAGCTCTATTACACACATATGCTAACAACTTATCCCTTTGTCTAAAATAAGACAATTTCGTAATTATTACAATAATGAAGTAAAGACCATTTTTTAGAGATGCAACCCTCTCTACCAAAACTGACTTTTGACCACTCGAGTCAGTGAAATTCAATTCATTGAGCCACAAAATGTGAACAAACCTTCACATTGTTGGCTAAATCCACATGCTCCTGCATCAGACTCCTGGGGAAGAAAAGAATCATCGTTCAGACTTTCAAGGTTTACTCCATACTTCCATAACTCGGTTGTCATCAACCAACTAGCATTCTCCACTGATTGTCCTTTCCATTTGACTAGATATTAAAAATAAACCCTTCCTCTGGTTCTTTTGGATACTCTTTTCTCCAAAATAGCTTCCAACTCTTTCTTAGCTATATTTGGCATTTTTTCTTCCCAGTTCAAAGTTTGAACTTCAGCTTCTGTAGTTTCCTTTTATAGCTATGTCTCTGCCTCTTTGTATGGATACAAATCTGTAACAGTGACGATATGTGATATTCCAATCCCTTCATGCAATTTAATTCCATTAGCATTAGTTCAAAACTTCCTTACAATTCTACATGGTCCTATCTTTTTCATTTTTAGTTTATTGTAAGTCTTAGTAGGAAATATTTCTTTTCTCAAACACACCATCACTAAATCTCCCACTTTGATTTCTTTCTCTCTTCTTTTCATATCTACTTTATATTTTTATTTTCCACTACTTTCTTGCAATCTTACTTTGACATCTTCTTGTAGTCTCTGCATGTGCTCTGCAAACTCTTCAACTTTTGCACTTCTTATCTCATGTTTACCCAAATTTCTGAGCTCATACACACCATTTGGATTCACCCAAAAAACAATCTGAAATGGACTCATTCCAGTACTTCGGTTTGGAGTGTCATTATAAGGAAACTCAGCCTGAGCTAGTGCTAAATCCCACTGCTTAGGATTTTCATACACTAAGCTCCTCAATATGTTCCCCAAGCTTTTGTTTACCACTTCGGTCTGTCCATCTATTTGAGGATGGTATGCTGAATTGAAGCTGAGGTTAGCACCTATTTTCTTCCAAAGAGTTCTCCAAAAATTTTATGGAAACTTTGTATCTCTATTAGACATAATACTTACAAGCAATCCATGTAATCTTACAATTTCTGAAAAAAGTAGATTAGCAATATGTGTTGCATCACTAGTATTCTTACACGCAATGAAATGTGCCACTTTGGAAAATCTATCTACCACAATATAAATGGAATCATTCCCCCTTTGAGTTTTAGGTAACCCCAAAACAAAATCCATGCTAATTGCATCCCATGGTCGGACTGGTATTGGCAATGGATGGTACAGTCTTGTACTTTGGCTTCTCCCTTTAGGATGGTGACATATCCTAGACTTCTCAACAAATCTCTTAACATCAGTCTGCATCTTTAGCCAATAGTAAAAAGTATCTACCTGAGCAAAGGTTTTGTCTTCTCCAAAGTGACCAGATAATCATCCACTATGTTTCTCCTTTATTATGTCTTCCCTCATAGAACATTTGGGAATATACAACTTGTTGCCTTTAAATAATAAACCTCGTTGGTTAAGATAATCTAACCACTGACTTTTGTTATGAACTATTGGATTTTGTATTGCTGTATAAATATCTTTGATATCTACGTCATCTTTATACATTTCAACCATTTCTTAAAATCATGCAACACCATCTTTTAATTATTGCACAATGAAATTTACTTGGCTTAAAGCATAAAAACTAAAGCTCTGCAAAAACTCTACCCACTTGACATGTTTCTGGTTCAATTTCGGTTGATTATTTCTGAATTGTAATGCATGATTGTCATAATTAATATAAGCTCTTTTGTTAGTCGTCTCCATTTTTTTAAGCCTTGTACAATGGCATAAAATTATTTATCATAAGAAGAATAATTCTTCTTAGCTTCACTTAATTTCTCACCAAAGTATGTTATTGGTCTCTGTTCTTGACTCAAAACTACTCCAATTGCAACTCCATTACCATGTGTTTCAACTTGAAATACTTTTTCAAAATCAAGTAAAACTAAAACTGGTTTCTCAATGATTTTCCTCTTCAGCAACTTAATATTCCTATCTTCTACTTCTATCCACTTGAATGGTTTATTAGTCTCCTTGATTGCTTCAAGAATTGGTGAACAAATCCAACTAAAACCTTTGATAAATTTCCTATAAAAACTTGCAAGACCATGAAAACTTCTTACCTTAAATATATTCCTTGGAATAGGCTAGTTCCAAATTTCTTCGACTTTCTCTAGATCCGTTTTCAACCCTTGTTTACAAACTACAAATCCCAAGTAAATTAATTCTTCTTTCATGAAACTACATTTTTCAGATTTATCAATAGTTTCTCTTTCTGAAGAGTTCTTAAAACCAACTTAAGATGCTCTAGATTGTTGGACACCTAATCCTAAATGGGTTAGTGTGGAAGCTAAAGAGACTAAGCAGTCCAAGGGACCTTAGGATGTGAATCCCAACGGTCACCACATGTACTATAAATGTGTATCATTTTTGAATAAAAATTGAATTGCATGTTTTATCTTTCATATTTTCTCTCGTTCACCATGTGTGTTTAACATGGTATCAGAGCGGGTGATATCCTGCCCTGCTGATATTTGAACCATTTGTTTTATGGTTTCTGCCATTACTTACGAATATTTTCTCAGCTAGGATTTAGCTGCCACCTCCTGCATATACCTGTGCTGCTCCTCCATATTCCTTATCTGCATTCTGTCTGCCTGACCGGCACTGCCTCATAACGCGCTCTGTCTCATAATCTGACATCTTGGCTATTATGGGATCATCTGTGATGTCTCCTATCTCATCATCATCTGGTGGGGGGATTGTTTGAACAATCGTGTGTATAGTTGATAATTCATACTCATACAAATCGAAAAGATGACTTATCGCCAAGGGGTTGGGGCAGAGAAACTCTGCGAAAATACAACCAAGAGACCATACATCAATAGCTGAGCCATAACTGCTATAGTCTTTTTCAAGGTGATCTTTCAAAAACAGTTCTGGGGCTATGAATGGCATAGTAGCCACAAACGTGGTCATTTTGGGTGCTCTTAGCCTCTGTGGAGTAGCATTTAAGAGGCATTCAAGTGAGAGAATATATGCGCTCTACCCATATTTTCAATCTTCTGATATGTGAATAGTTGACCGAAATACGAATTGATTTCGGTGGATTCTGCTATGATTTCAAATGGTCTAAAAACTGTGTTGATTCACTAGAAAAGCGCATCCTTATTCATTCGATACGCAAAGGACATAAGTGACTGTTTTATTCGATGTAACTTACGCCTGTTTGAGTCTCCATATATTTAATATGATCTTCTCACGCTGTGATCGCATGTGGATACATTTAGGTGAAGGCACCCATGAAGGCATATTTTCATAAAGAAACTCTGATACATTACGCTAACAAAATTTGTATTTATTTCTGCAGCATTCGGTCCTTTCTGGGGATTTCTCACCGTTGCATTTTTCCGTTATGGTTCTCAGATACTGTTAAAGATATTTATGGAAATCCGCAACCGAATGCTCAGATTTTTATTTTCAAACCTAATTTGAATCTGCTGCTTCTCTATCTATAATTTTTTGCTCCATTCAAGCATGTCTCTCACTTTTCATACGTAGTCTTCTGTCAACATTGCATCCGATTGTACGCCGAGGACAAACGGTCTCAGAAAATTGAGATAAAATCCAAAGGATATGATAAAGATGATCAAGATTCAATTGTTTCAGCCGTTCGAACCTTTGCTATTTCGCGTTTTGTACATGGTGACGTGATGGAAACGTTGGAGCAAGCGACCTAGCATCAGGAATACTTTGGTTACTTTTTGCATGATGTAGGAAATTACATTTATATGAGTATATGTATAGTTGAGACCCTCCGCCAACAATCTGCAAATCATTTCTAGTCCTTCCAGTTTTGGCCTCGAGTCCACTATCACGACACAGAAATTTCTTCCTAGCTCATGAGAATGTAATAATATCATTTCCACCACACAAGATGATCCAAAATCAAGTCGCGTACAAAGCTTTTTTCCGTGGTGTAGTGTAGTCTTTAATAGCCTCTTGGAATGCAGAAAGCATGGCACTACCACTTTTATTTCAGTGCTTTCTTAGCTTACTGTAACAAATGAGATAGCAAGCCTGGTATCTCAAATATTGAAGTGAACTATTGTTTTCTTTGAAGAAGAGTGGCAAGATCAGAGAACACTGATTCGTACCCCAGTCAAGGAATATGAGCAGTCAAGTCCTGTCCATGACAGTGTTATAATTATTGAATTTTGCAGTTGTTGTCTTTACATATACCATTTTGCATTGGGAATCTACTTTTTGAGTTTCTCTCCAACAGTTTAAGCTCATTATTTTTAGCCAAATTTTTAAGTGGTATATGTTGAAAGTTGGTCTTAGCAGTTGCTCAAAAGCCTACCATTAAGGCTTGATATTGTTTGTAGAAGAAGACATTGCATAATTTCTCACATTCTTTATTTGCCCACTGCTAAGAAAAATGGCTAATATTGAAAGAATATTAGAGTTATTAAGAACTCTAATCGTATCAACTACTGACAACATAGTGCAAATCAGGAAAGACACTCTCTATGACATTCAAACATGCCTACATAATGTACAGGAAAATATTGAGTTTTTTCAGCTTGAGACAAAGCTACAGCAAGAAGAACTACAACAATGGATTCATCATTCTGAACCTGTTTCTGTTCAGAAGATTGAAAAAGACTCCCATAAACAGCAAGTCAATAATGTTAGAGTTCATTCAAATAAAGCAGCAGTTGTACATGAAGATGCAGAAACTCAGTCTGCACTTCCCAAGCCCATCATCAGACCTTGGGAACAGCTTGTCCACAACAAGCACAGAACCGGTCTTGGATATGACAAGGACTTGTCCTTTCATATTCCAGACTACTCAAAGCCCTTTCAGTTTCAAAGTGCTAGATTTATTCATGACAGTTCACCTGCTCCTCATGACAGTTCGCCTCCAGCAGTTCCAGA
>APFE031144102.1:165689-211465 GCA_000404065.3 Pinus taeda
TAAACCATCACAGATTGAGACTTCCCTTTTCAGGTTGAAGTTTTACCTTTTATGCGGGGTGAGACCTCCCTTTTATGGTTGAAGGTTTCCCTATTTAAAACAATAGGATCACTTCCTCTAGCAGATGACTTCAGTTTCTTGCTAATTTTGGAAGAGTTCTGGGAACTGCACTAAGCGTTCCAGTGTTGGTGGCCATCCTTAAACCACCGCTCTTTATACCAACATTTCAGAGAGCACATTCAGCCTAGTGCTACCATGCATTTTTGCACATTTCGTATTTCAGCTCTCTTCTTGGACTCATACATAACCCTTCAGATTAAGGGGGGGAATGTTGGACACCTAATCCTCAATGGGTTAGTGTGGAAGCCGAATGGACAAAAGGATTCCAAGAGACCTTGGGATGTGAATCCCAATGGTCACAACAATGTACTATAAATGTATATCTCTTGTTGATAAAAATTGTATTGCATCTTTTATCTTTCATATCTCTCTTGTTGTCCATGTGTGTTTAACATAAATACTTAAGGCAAGGTAGAGGTCAGGATGTTCAAAGCTTTACAGAGGAGTTTAGAAAACACGCACTTAATTTGGGCATTGCACTTGACTCACCTGAAGTAGTAACTAAGTATATTGGATCATTACATAGTTACATTAGACATCCACTATTATTGTTTAAACCAACTACTATTGACTCGACCAGTTTAAAGGCCATTCATCTTGAGAACAGGGGAAAAAATGAAAGATATGATCATTTCAAGAAACCACCTTTCAAACCTCCAAATGGAAAACCCAAAGTGAAAGGAAAAGGAAAGGAGAAGAGGGCGACATCAACCAAGAAATATGATGGAGAAAGACCTTATTGCACTCACTGCAAAAAGGAAGGTCATGATGATGATCATCGTTGGAAACTATACCTGAAAAGAGACCAAAGAAGTATGGAAGAAAAGGCAAGCAGAAGACAGTGGCAACTATGCATCAAGACCTTGGATTTGATTTTGGAGATGAAGCATTGATCACAGCAGCAGGAAAAAAAGGTACTCTTACACCTCATATTAATTCTGAATTACATGAAGGCACTAGTTCAATAAATGAGTCTCTTCCTAATGAATGAAATAGAATTGAGTTATTTCATATTAGATTTTTCATAAATAATACAAAAGTGGAAACTCTATTTGATACCAGATCCCAAGAAAATTTAATTTAAGAGTTCTTGGTAAAGAAGCTAGGCTTAGAAACCAGACCACGTCCAAAACCTTACTCGCTTGGATGGATACATGATAAAGCAAAAATGAATGTAACTAAGCAGTGCAAGGTTAAATTTGTGATCACTTCAAAGCTAGTGGATGAGGTAGAACTTGATGTGATACCATTGTATATCTGTGGCATGGTGTTAGGGAGTTCATATCTATATGATAGAAAAGCAATCTTCTCTTGTCATGAAAACAAATGCCAAATCACAAAACATGGGATAGAATATATTGTAAGGGCTCATCAAACTAAAATCAATGCCAACCTTGTAAGTGCAGGACAAATGAAGAGGTTGGTGAATTCCAATAAGGGTTGCATGCTTATGGTTGTAATGGGGGGATATGCAAAATTATTCGATGCTTTCCATGGTTGTGATCATGTGCATAAAAAGGAATTATGTGAATTATTTTCTAACTATGATGAGTTGTTTCAGGAACCAAGGGGATTATCTCTGTAGAGGGAAATCTAACATGAGATCCATTTGTAGCATAACACTCCTCTACCAAATATTATCATGTACAGGATGTCGACCATGGAGATGGAGGAGATCAAAAAGTAGGTGTAGGAACTATTGAACCAAGCGGTCACTAGACCAAGCACTTCTCCATGCAGCTCATCGATTATCTTCATGCCAAAGAAATATGGCACATGGAGGATGTGCACGGATTACGAGGCACTAAACAAAATCACAATGAAAAATCGTTACCCTCTCCTGTGCATAGATGATTTATTAGATCAGTTAAATAATGCTATCTAATTCACCAAATTATATTTTCATAGTGGTTATCAGTAAGTTTGAATTACAAAGCAAGATGTGTAGAAAACTGCCTTCAAGACCAAACAGGGGTTGTTTGAATGGATGGTGATGCCATTCAAACTTTGCAATGCTCCAGCCACTTTCATGAGGGTCATGAATGATCTCTTTAGGCCTTTCATTGACGAATTTGTTCTTGTATATCTAGATGATATTCTTGTCTTTAGTAAAAGTTGGAATGAACATGTATGCCATGTGAAGAAAGTGCTTGATGTATTGAAAAAGGAAAAACTCTATGTAAAGTTGTTAAAGTGTGAGTTTGGGAAAACCTCTTTGGTTTACCTAGGTCATATTTTTGGTCATGGTCAGTTAAAAATTGATTCTTTTAAAGTTTAAGCAATTGTAAATTGGCCTAAGCCTACTAGTGTAACCGAGGTTCACAACATTTTGGGTGCAGTATAATATTGGAGGAGATTTTTTGCCAATTTATCTATTATTGCAGCACCTTTACACAGATTGATAAGTGAAAAGAAAGTATTTCAATGGGGAGTAAAGCAGTAGAATTCCTTCGAAGCACTGAAAGAAAGAATCAGTATCGCACCAGCCTTGGGCTTACCAGATCTCTAGCAGCCATTTGAGATCGAGACAGATGCCAGCAGATATGCCATGGGAGCTGTACTGATGTAGCAAAAGAAGCTGATATGTTACCATTTAGAGAAGTTCTCTCAAGCTGTGATAAACTATCCCACTTATGACAAGGAGTTATATGCCTTGGTCTAAAGTGTGAAAAAGTGGAAACACTACCTTATCGGCACGGAGACCATCATCCATACGAATCATCATCCCTTGCAGTTTCTTCAGTCACAAACCAAGTTGCATTAATCTCGTCATTTCAAGTAGATGGGTTTTCTTCAATAGTTTCATCTGGTAATAAAGTATAAGAAGGTCACTAACAACAAAGTGGCCGATATGCTACCTCTCCCTCCTATTTCTGCTTCTGTTATTTTGCATAATGCTTCATTATCTTTTGAAATTTATGCTGAAAAATATGCTAACGATGATGACTTTAAGGAGATTTATGCAAAATGAACCCATGGTTCACAATTGGAAAACTATCACTTGTAGGGAAAGCTATTGTATCACCTTGGAAAATTGTGCATACCCACAGGGGAAAGGGTACATGTAATATGGGAGGCCCACACCTCCCTTGTGTCTAATCATTTTGGTGTTGAAAAAACTATGTCATGTACAAAGATTTTTCTTTTGGCCTCATATGAAGAACATTGTGACTTGCTATGTAAAGGGATGTATGATGTGTTTTGTTTCAAAGCCCTCTAATAGAAAACTTGGGCTCTACACACCACTCCCTATTTCGAGTCGTCCATGGGAAAGTGTGTCGATGGATTTTGTAGGAGGATTGCCTTTCTCTAGGAAAAGTCATGACTATTTGTATGTCGTCATTAACCGTTTTAGTAAGATGTGTACTTTAATGCCTTGTAAAAAGCAGATCACTGCAGAGCATACTTCTTATCTTTTCTTTCAGCATGTTTGGGTCTATTTTGGGTTACCCACATCGATTGTGTCAAATCGAGACTCTCGCTTTCTAAGAGAGTTTTGGACCAGCTTGTGGAAGATGATGGACACCAAGTTGAAAAGAAGCCCAACATTTCATCCACAAACCAACAGATAGACAGGTGTTTTCAATTGCACCGTGATACACTTATTGTGAGGCTATTGTGGGAAACATCCTAAGTTGTGGGATGGTCATCTTCCATATGTGCAGCATTCCTACAATCGAGCAGTGCACTCATCTACTTATCGTTCACCATTTGAGACATGTTTTGGCTACCTACCCAAAGATCCTTTTGATATGGTCTTTGGAAAGGAAGACAAATCTAGTGGACATGATGACAGGGGCAAAGCACAGTGGTTCCATTTGATTCACCAAGAAGTACAGGAGAAGTGGGAGAAGAGTCAAGCCTAGTACAAGGCTCGACATGATAAACACTGAGTCGACCATAAATTTCAAGTGGGTGAAAAAGTGTGGTTCCATATCAACAAGGATAGGATGAAGGGAGAAGGGAAGAAATTGAGACCAACCCAGTATGGTCCATTCACCATCTTGGAGAAGATTGGAAACAATGCCTTCTGTCTCAATTTGTCGACATATATGCAAATGTAGTCTATAGTGAATGTGGAAAACTTAAAGATTTATGAGCCATCATTGATTATGGACATTGAAGAGGTGGGATTAGGATGCTTTTGCACCACAGTATCTCGATGAGTTTCCGGAAGATAATCACCCTTGACAGAAGAACCAGGACTTCACGACAGGGAGATGGGGAATACCTTCGAATTTGTTTCAAGGGGATGCACCCTAGCAAGGCAAATTGGCTGGAAAAAGAAAGAGTGAGGGAACAACTCCCTCACTTGCCAATTGAATGATAAAGCTTTAGGCAGTCCAAAAGCTCTTCAATGGGGAGGATTGATCCAGGTGGATCTCCAGACACTAGTCGCATGGAAAAGGCTCAAAATTCAAAGTGGTAGAAAGTAAATTAACTTGACCTCAGATCTAAATGTTCATCGCCCTGATTCCAACGGTGTGAATGACACTCCAACCTAAGTCTGAATAAGGAAGATAGAGGGAGTCAAAGTTGTGTGTTGACTTATCCATGTGGCAGGCTTAAAGAGGGTGCAATTTGGAAAGAACCTGACACCAAAATCTGTCCAATTTTTAGGGCAAATTTGTGGGTCCGTTAATTTGTCTTCTAACACCTAAGGTTCTGGAAAAACCCAAAATGGCTAGTGGTTATTAATTTTATAGAAAATACATATATATATTAAATGGGGCAGGCGGCCATGACCCCGCCACCTTGGAGCCCACACACAACGGCCATTTAAACATAGTGGGGGGTGCAGGCTATCAACCGTGCCGCCCCTCCACCTCTCCATGTTATGGTCAACACATATGCCAGTGGAGTTTTGGGCAGCTGGCCACTGAGCGAGCAGACTCGCCCCTGTTTTAATTTTATTAATGGTTTTGTCATATAAAAAGGAGGGGTGGGATTTGATCCCCCAACCCCTCCTCAACCATCCGACCAACTTTAGCCAATGCACCAACGGTCTCCCTTGGGACATCTACCAGCGGAAACATTACTTAAACCTTTTATGCATAGTGTCAAGGGGAGGAGCACACACGTAGTTTGAGGCAGATCAATTGCAGGTGGAAAAACCATGAGCAGTGCAGAGAGAGGGCCAGAACCATGATCTGAGCAATTTCTCCAGGGGCCAGATTTTCACTTTGTCAAATTTCAACAAATTTTATATGGTTTTAGCATTAATCAATGCCACGAACTCAACGGTGCTGTCCATTTCTCCAACAAAGCTCTCCATTTTTTGGCCATTTTCCAGAATGGAGGTATAAGACTCCTTTTTGTAAATGATGATTGTACTCTTATTTCTCATGCCACTTAATGAATGAAAGCCTCCCCATTGATTGAGCAGGGCTCGAAGACGTAGTCCAAATTGGATGAACTTCGTCATCAAGTATCTTTCCTTCTTTAATGCTTTTATGTGTTTCTCCTCTTCTCTTATGTCCACATTAAATTTCTATGGTTAAGCTACAATTTATGCATGTAATTATTTAATGCATCTATAAGCAAAAGATCGTGGATCATGATATCCTAAACGAAGGTCCAGCTTGGTGAAGTAAATTTCTCCTTGCAATTCATCCAATAAGTCATCAATGACAGGAATGGGAAATTTATCTTTAATAGTGAGCTTGTTGAGCTCCCTAAAATTCGGACACATGTGCCATGATCCATCCTTCTTGTGCAACAATACTACTAGAGTAGAGAAAGAACTTTGACTATGTTGAATTATACTAGCCTCTAGCATTTCTGCAACCATATGTTCAATTTCACTCTTTTGGGCATAGGGATATTTGTAAGGCATGATGTTTCGAGAAACACTTCCTAGAATCAAATGAATAGCATGATCATAAGTGCAAATATGTGGGAGGCCTTTCGGAGTCTCAAATACCTTGGAATGATTGTCCAAGACATTTTGGAGTTCGGGATAAATAGATGATTTCAGCATGGGAACCTCTAGCAAACATAATTGTGCAATTATACCACGTTGTTCTTTCTTTAGAAGCTTTGTCATGTCGTTAGAGCTAATTATCTTTCTGAGTTTCCTTGTGATACCCCTTAATTCAACTTCTTTTCCTTCTGAAAAAAATTCAAGAAAATTTCTTGAAATTAAAAGCTATCGTAACCAAAGATTGTAGCCTTTGGACTCCTAGTACAACATCAACACCACCCATTGGAATAGAAAACATTGGACTATTCAATACATATTTTCCCATGGATAGATTGATATTATGGCACTTTCCAGAGTGATTTATGATTCTTCCATTTGCAAGCATCACTTGACACTCAGATGATGGATATAGGAAGCAATTCAATTCCTTTGCTATCTTACAATGAATAAAATTATGGGTACTTCCCGAATCAATCAACACTATTACCTTTTTCTACTTGATATGTCCTTCTATCTTGATAGTTTGAGGAGTGGTCATTCCGACCAATGCATTACAAGATATGGTCGGATTCATTTCTTTTTTCTATAGTCTTTGTTCCTGGTGTGTATTATCTTCTTTTGGTGTTTCTTTTTCTTTTTCTTCTTCCTCTTCACAATCTATGTAAAATAATTTCTTCTCAACACACTTATGACTTTTAGTGTATTTGTTATCACAATTGTAACAAAGACCTTTTTCTCTTTTTTCTTCCAATTTTTGTGGTGTCAACCTTGTAGGTTGTGGAAGGCTAGAGGCAACAACACTTCTATATTTATAGTTTTGATTGGTAGGCCTCCTTGTTGCCATAATTTTGCTTTCAATTTTTCTTGCCAACTTGAATGCCTTCTCCAATGAATCGGGTCCCCAAATGCAAACCTCATGTTGGATGTTATCCTTTAATGTCCCTATGAACATGTCAATCCTATGCCCTTCTTGAATATCTTTTATTCTTATATTCAATTTTTGGAAGTCCTCAATGTGATCCAATATTGAACCTTTTTGTTTGAGATTTATCAATTGGATAAAAAAAGTGTTTCCTCTTGTATACCCATAATGTGCTATCATTTCTTCTGTAAAAATTGCCCAAGTGATAATTTGTTTATGAGAGCAAAGCCATCAATACCATACAAACTTATTAGGTTCCAAATATAAAGTTGCAAACTTATTATGAAGACCAAAATATTTCTCCATCTGTAGTATCCATGTTATGGGACCCTTGCCATCAAACTTCCTCATATCGATCTTTAGAACATGGTGGGTCTTCAATCCAATGTTAGAGTCTATGAAATCATGATTAACATTTCTTTTGTTCTCGTCACAAGTTTCCTTTACTACACTTTCACCATTAGCAAGCATTTCTTGTAGCAACTTTGTCAAATTTAATTATGTTTGATGGTGCTAGATAGTACGTAGGTTTAACAAACTGTTAACAAAATAATTCTATTGTTACTGGGTCATTGGGCAAAACAGGTTCCGGTGGTTTCTGTGAAGAAAAGAGCCAATAGCTAGAGCCATAGGAAACAACGAGTATCTTGTTTATAAATGAAGGGCTGAAAATGGAGGAGAGAGAAGGGAAGAAACAATAAACAAAAGGAAAACGAAGGAGAGTGTAATTTCAGTAAAAGAAGGTAGAACTGTTAGAAGAGGAAGAAGGCGATGCGGTAGTAATTTAAAGCTAGAGACGAAAACGAGGAAAAAATGTATTAATGTGCTATTGAATTTTATTTTAATTGAGCCAAAGGGCTCGTTCTATAACCGAGTGTGAAGCCATGTGTAAATATGTCTTCTCTCTTAAAATAAAAATAAAATATTTTCTAAATAGAAAAATGTAGGCTATAACAAAAAATAAAATTAAAAACGTCCCCTATAATTTCATGTAAAGTAACTGGAAATAAAATAAATATGAGTAAGATTTTTAAACCTTATACTGCTCAAAAATATTTTAATATGGAAAAATTCGTTAAAACATCAATCTAGAGGATCAATAGAACATGAAGACAAAGGCTGAGGTAACAAATGCATGTGACAACCCATGGGCTTCGCAACCAAATCTATGCAAAAATTGAGAGAAGTGATGCTGGGAGGATATGATAGTTGAACATATGTGTGTGCATGTTCTCCTACATCACTCTGTGGTGGTGAAGTTGTTTGATGAGGGGGAGGAAGACAATCACCTTTGACAACAATTGTGATTGTTGTCAACCAATTTCATTCAGCCAAGGTTCCCATTAGGTTTTATGGTTTCGAAGGTCTCCATCAGGTTTTAGGGTTCACAAATCATGAACAAAATATTTTAATATAAATTAATATTGAAGTATATTTAAAAACATATTAATAATAAAAATTAAGTTTAGCGTGGCTTGATAAAATGGCTTAATGCATATCTTAGGTAATCTCTATAACATTCAAAAATACAATTTAAACAATAAAAAATTACACATTGTTTTTTGCATCTAAAATAAGTTTGCATCTAAAGAAATTTGATCCCTATAGGCTCATATTAGATCCGTGCTTAAGATGGATATATGTTAGTGATAAAGGTATAACACTTTTGAGAATAGCTTTAATCCAATTGCTTATCTCTCCTCTCTTCTTTTTTTATGATAATAGTTTAAGTTGTTTAATATTTATTTTAATGATAAAAACATAATAATTTTGTTAATCTAATTGGTTTTTTTTTCTCTTTTTCTCCTTTTTCTGGTTTGTATCACAAATAAAAATAGTTTATAGTTTAATGATTAAAAGTATATAATAAAATGATATATGTTGAAATTTAGATGGATGGAAATATATGCTTTCCTATATTTAAATAGCTAAATGGTTATATGAAGTGAACTCATTCTTTAATTAATAAAACATCTTATACACCTTTAATAAAAAAACTATATGTAATGTAAAATTAATTTATTTTATTTTACAAAGATTTAAAAAAATTTAATAACAAATTAATTAATTAAATTCAAATAATTATTATTTTTAAATGATGGATTTTTTTCGCTGAGGGTAAAGTTTCTAAACCCCAACCTTATGACAAGTTATTCTCCATTCCATGGTCTTTTCAATATTAAATATTCAATTTGAAGCAACTTTGAGCTGTCATTATTATATTATTATATTAATTTTAAAAGGACTCAACAAAATAAATAAATAAATCCTTTGATATTGCATCTTCCCAAAAATGGGTTTTCTCTCATAAGAAAAAATGATTTTTGATGAGATTTTCCTTATTTCGTTTGGGGGAGAATTTCATTTTGTCAACCAATCATTCAAGAAAATTTATACATGCTGTTTTATAAAACAGTTCTGCTATCACATGTAAGTTTCATGGGCGGTTTCATTTTTTTAGTTAAAACTTATTTAAGAGATGCTGGTTGATTAATAAAAAGTTCTCTCTGATTCAATAGAATAGTTAGTATTTTAACAAATTGCAAGTACGTTCAGAATTAAAGTGGATGTTTAATTATTTAGAGTTTTTTTTGGAAACGTGGGTAAATAATGTTAGGTTAAGTTTGTTTTTTGTTTTAATGTATAAAAAATTAGTATACTAAAAGAAAATTGGAAAATTTTAAATTAAGATTTAGTAAGTATTATTAAAAAAAATTTAAATTACTAAAAATTAATAAAAAAATTTAAAATACTTATTTATCAGCAAATTATCTTATCATAAAAATCAGACTTTGATCTATGAAATTCAGTTTCAACTTTCCTTCTTAATATTGATGATTAAATTTTTTTCCTATATTCTTTTTCTTAATATATGAAAATTTATCTATCTATTTCTTAATATAACGAGTAAATTATGAAATTATGAAAAACTAGTTGTTTATGAAAAAAAAAAAAAAAAAAAAAAACCATTAAAAAGGAAAGAAGAAGAAATAACACATGAAAAATAGTATGAAAATACTGCCAAGGGACACCGAAATGAATCGAAAACTTATATAAATGACTGGACATACACATTATTTTATGCAATCGACAAAAGAGGAGATTGAGAGTGGCTATGTGCGTCGCGCTGTTGTTGGGATTGGGATTAACAGCGGGAGCCTTTTCGGCATGCCAGAACACCGGCGTTCCCTGTGAGGGAGCCAACAAGAGAGGATGGCTTTGCTGCGATGCTCGAAGCCTTCGCATAACTCGACGATGCAGCCGCGCCCGATTGAGTAAAGAACGTTCCGTTCAACCTTAGGTCCCCGTCTGACCTCCAATTCCACCGCCGCCATGCGCTTTCCGGTGCGTACTCGTGCTTCGTCACCTGTCCGACCATTCATATTCATCAATTCCATCTACTCACTCTGTTACTTTCGACACTAATAGATTGAGCAGAATTGAGGAAGCAAATCTTACCTCCTTGGAGAAGCGATTGGCAGGTGCGAGGAATCGATTGCCTTGGCTGTTGATTGTTGGGTTCGCACTTCCAGCGATTGCGTACCTTTCCCACTGTGTGTAATCGTTGTTCACCACGTGGAAGTAGCCATGTCGGCATCTGCGTTTCAGCATTAAACATTGTTTTACAGAGAAACTTTTGACCTCTAAGTTTTGCTGGATTGTTAACACATAAAACACAAATCGAAAAGTCTGAAATCAGATCGGTTCAGATACCTGGGTATGCGTTGCACGAGCCCTTCCCCGAAATGGTTGAAGGCAACCGTTACTTGCATGTTAACTATATTTGTCGCTGTGGCCGAGGAGCATGACCTGCGACAATTTATATATCACAATGTGACGAATGGGATGAGCATGAATAGGAAATTTTGAACTTTTAATGTTACAAAGCTACAATTGAGATTCAAACCTTATCATGGTGCGTCATAAAGTTGTTTGAAATTGTTATTGCAGTCGACCCCAGGATTGCATCGATGAGTCCATCTGCACAGTTTGACAAGGAGCAATGATCTACCCAGATATTGCTTCCCCCAAAGATGGAGACTCCATCTCCATCACTTCTCGTTCTCCACCCGTAATGTCCCGGGGAATCCCTCACCATGGCATTTCCTGCAGGCTTGCAGTCATGGATGTGAATCCCGTGAATGATAATGTGGTGAACGTATTGTACCGTAATGCAGGCATCGTTGGCAATGTGGACATTTACACCTCTCCCGTCGATTGTCTTGTAACTGTTCATGATAAGCTCTTCTTTGAGCTGGATGACCATGTCTCTCTGAAAAATGATCCACAGAGGCTCAGTTTGAATAACAGCGTGGTGCAGGGTACCCGGCCGGGGATTGACTGTATCGTAGTCATTTTGATCTGTGACAACATAAATCCTCCCATTCGTCCCTCCAATGGCATTCCTGCCAAACCCAATGGCGCAATCTGCGAGACTCTTTCGATCGTTTTCCCAATCTGGATTGCAGCGCCAGCAGTCGTCGATAGGGTTCCCCGTTCCGCAAGACAAATAACTTAGCTCCCTCCTCGAATTGTTAATGCTCCTGCGATACATCCCACCAATTAACCGTTAATGCTCCCACCATATATTCCATTAACTAAGCCCAAGCCCATAACACCTTAAAATCCCTAAACGCACATTATAGACGAGCAAGGTATACCGTACAGCCCTTACGGAAACATATTCAAAGTTTTCTAGACCCCAGTGGAGATAAGTCGTTTTTGCAGCTAGTCAAGTCTTAAATATCATTTCCTTGAATATTAATTACCACTAGCTTAATGGCTTTTTCATGTTATCCGTCCATTCAATCAAAAGGTAAAAAACACTAACAAATTATTCATACCTGAAACAATCTTTATATAGAATAAAATCAAGATTGCAACTGTCGTAATCTTGAAACTTAGGGTAAGAACACTTCGACATATCCGATCCCTCCCGTGGTTAAAACTTAAAATAGTTCTATCTTAACATAAAATGCAGCCCTGGTGAATAGAATGGCAGTGCAGAAAACTGGGCCTTTCAGCACTGAAAATTCCTATAAAGCCTTACTTGTGGACGATATCTAATCTAGTCATTCATGAAGGAGACAAATGTCAGCAATTCGACATCTATCTCAAGTACCATATTAACTGAATTATGCATTGCATGACGGAGACCAATTACCTTTCAACCGCTTCAACTACCCGTTCGGGCTGCTCCACATATTTCGTTGCCGAATGTTGTTAGAAACAGATACAGCCACTGTCAAATTTTCGTAAATTTCGAATGACTTGCCTGCTGAAGAACGACCGCAAAACATTCCAAAGAAACTAAGCAATGACAGTACACATCGATAGCCAGACATTTTGGTTACAGAAACGGGCCAAGAATGTTGCAATCTGCAGATTACAACGATGGTAATATCACTAATTGGCTGCTATACAAGAATTCTGCTGAATTGGTTCTGACAACAACATATTGAGCAAGAGAAGACTCTGTTGAGCTTATGAGATGGAGTATACTAGTTGCAGAAGAAAATATGGTAAATCATAATAACAAGCTGCTAGGCTAATTCCTATAAATTATAACTGATGCCAGTCGACTACACATAAGATGACCAAACTTGTGTTGAACTCAGCTGGTGTGCACGAATCTGCATGAACACCTTGCCCTTTCTTATATAAGAAATTGTGAATTGCTAAATGAATAAACCATCTAGGAATTGGGCATTAATGTTGGGGCCAACTCATCTTTATTAGCCATCGAAGAGTGTTACCATGTAGGTGAGAGTACTTTACCGGATAACACCCGACAATCACTGTTGAGAAAATGGATAGCCAAAAATCACGGTTGTTCAAAACTACCATATCAGCAATGAGAATAACTCGACCCCTGTCATAATTCTAGAGAAAGTGAAATTATTATCAATAACTCCCCAAAATACGGAGAATTGAGCCAGCTAATGGCGATTTCCGAATTGCAAATCCTTCCAAAATACAAAACAGGACCTACAGATATGGTGGGCTTGCTTCACATGCAAATCCAAAATTAAAGGGACTTTGCTTCAGATTCATCTCACTACGCTATGCACATAATCGATTCTTCCCGGGCTTTAAGGATTTAGTACCACCGTAATGCATGAAAAAATTTGCTCCATAATTAACATGGTATTTGTTCACCTGCACCTTCAGATTATCTTATACCTCATATCTCTCACACAAATTTACAAATTTAAGACGTTGGCCCAAAAATTCGTCTTTTAAGGTCTTGTCAAATTCAACTGTGTCATGACCTACAGATTCTGAACGGTTGAAGTGGCTTTAGATGAATGGAATAAAAATCATACATAGAAGATTTGTTTCGTGCAGCCGAAGCAGATAAGACAAGGGTGATTCTCTGTGCCTGTAATCGCTATGTACATGCGAAGACACAATCTAATCCAGATGAATTAGTTCGGACCCTACATCACACCTTATGACATAGAGATTCAAATTTCCTCCTGGCCTCATTAACTAAACTATTTCTTTTGCAGACAAAAAACGAAGTTTTTAAATTATTTGTTTTGTCTGTGTCGTTAGTTAGGTGCCCTACATGAGCCAATCCAGATACATTCCTTTCGGACCCTACACCACACATTATGAAGGCCCATTTAACTTTCTTATGGCATCTTCGTGCAACCGAAAAAAGTGAAGATTTTAATTATTTTTTAAATTAAAATATACCTCTTCCCTCATTCTGGTACTTCCATCTTCGTCATGCATCTCCACCCCGTGATGATGCTAGGGAGAGAATAAATAAATATTTTGAAGTTTATGTTCACTTTGATGTCAAAATATGTAATAAATATATATTTTCATATTAGGATTTTATTTTCAATGTTTTTCCCATTCCTATTTTTTCAAGTATTTTTTTATCTTTCAAATTATAATTAAACGACATAACTATAGGTTCAATTGGAGCGGTTATAATACTCTCCAAAATTTTGGATTACATCTAAATTTTGGAGCCTTCCTTGGTTTTATCCTTAATGGTCACAAACACTCGTGTTCATGCCATGGGCTTTTGTTGAGTTTTCACACTCTCTTTACTTGATCGATCACCGATCGTCTTTTGTCATGTTGATTGATATGTCATGTTTGTGAGTTTGTTTTGGTGTTTTCAAGGTTTGCCTTTGTGTGTACGAGTTGTTTTCGCTTTGTTGACATTGGTGGCACTCACACACTAAGTCGTAAACATTGTCGCACAAGTGTCGTTGCGGTCATTCAAAGACATGTTTCAACTGTCACATTTGTCACTCTCAACCTTCGTGTCAGTCTCAATGAGCACATGTTGTCTTGTTGGTTTGAGGTGTTCTATCATGGAGTCATGTTAAGTGTGTGAACATATTGTCGTGTTTTCATGAGTACACTTGCTTTCACACTTAGTCAATTTTCCTGAAAATCTGTCGACCAGATAACTCTCCGTCAATCGGACCCGATCTCAATGACCTTGCAGTTCTGCCTAGAACTACACATAGCTTGAGGCTATCCTCTGAGCATCCTTCTTTGTGAAATTCTAGAAATGAGCCAGCTGACTAACTCCCAAAACTGCGCAGAACTTGTCCCAGAAGCCAACCAACTTTACGCTTCCTGCAAGACCTTCCATCAAGCCTCCCACAGGTCAACCGGAGAA
The DNA here is from genome assembly GCA_000404065.3 of Pinus taeda. Taxonomy (NCBI): domain Eukaryota; kingdom Viridiplantae; phylum Streptophyta; class Pinopsida; order Pinales; family Pinaceae; genus Pinus; species Pinus taeda. The sequence continues at coordinate 180,306 of APFE031144102.1, forward strand.
AAAACTTGAGTTGTGACCGTGCGTTGTACTGAGCTCCAAAATTATACATAACTGTCATGCCCTGCCCATCTTGCCTGTTTTACAACTAGCCCAAAAACTGCATAGAGTTGCCATGTCCTACCCTTCCTTCCCGCTCTGCAACCGGCCCAGGAATTGCACAGAGTTATCCTGTCTTGCGAGCACTCTTTCCTCGCTCTGCAACCAGCTCAGGAATTGCACAGAGCTATCCTGTTAATGCTTCTTCCCTCTCTAAACCTAGCTCAGAAACTGCACAGAATTGTTCGGGCCCGGACTGTCTCTCAGGGTTGCGCAATTTTGACCAGCAGCTCCCACAGCTCGACCTTGTGCTCCTCTGGAAAATTGCACAGATTTTTATGCCAGTGCCTCTTGCTGCCTGCACTGTCCTCCCGGAAGAAATTTCTTTGATCCCAGTTGGATGACCTGCTATGTGGTCCCTTGGAAAATTGCGTAGTTTTGGCCCAATAGCTCCCTGACACCCTGCCTGGCCTTCCTCCTGAAAACTATGCAGTTCTGCCTCCCAGCTGGGTTTTGCCCTGCATCTGTCACTTTTGTCCCAAATTGTAAAAATCTTTCTCCCAGTGACATTTATGTAGTTTTCCCAACAGTGCTTTGGAGCGTTGCATCTTGACCTATGTTGTGCTTTCGCAACCTTAGTGCCTTGTCCCTCTCTCGGTCACCTACACCGGAATGGAAAACAATGCATCATGGTAGACTAGGAGATTTTTTGGATTTGATGTTGTCTTGTCAGGAGTGATTGCAGGAACAAGTACATCAATGAAACATGGCACGATGATGAACGGGATGGAAAAGAGGCGCATGCTAGAAGAATTTCTCGCAGTCAAATGAACACATGAAGCGCAACAAGAAAGCAAACAAAAGGGACACATTCACAAGCTCCATCAAGCAAAGACTAAGCCAACGAAGACCCTGCACACTTTACCATGCAAAGGTGAAGACATGTTACACCAAGAGGATATCATCACTCAGCAGCACAACAGCTCCACACGAACACGAGAGTCAGCTAGTACATGTCAGTAGTGTCATGTCAAGTTGTGTCATGAGTTGTCTTTGCCACGTTACGACTATGGTCCATACTTGTTGTAATCTATGTAATGCAAAGTGGAAGTCCAAGAGACCCACATATGAAGGCGAAGATTCATGTAAAGTCGAAAAGTCATAGGAAGTCAAACAGTCATGAGGGAAGTCAAAGAGTCACAAGGGTCAGTTATACCCCCTCTGGCTATATATACCCCCTCATTGTATGAGCAAAGGACTTTTCACCTTGGCTGCTCCCACATGGCTTTGAGAGTGTGTAATCTATTCTTTGAGGAGTGAGGGATGGCTCCAATGTCCCACTACTAGGAATAGTGATGTATGGTGTACATATGTTTCTTGGATCTTTTGCTTAATTCAGAAGCCTATCTCAGACCAACACGTTTTCACGCATGTTTTGTATGAATTTGTAAGACTATTCGTTAAATGTTTGTAATGCATGTTTTCTTAACCTGTACTAAGATAGTTGAACTACTTCAGTTATTTTAGTACTCATATTGTTGAAGATGTGTTGTATTGTTTATCACTGTTGTCTCGTCCGTGTAGACTACTCCGAAGGACATTAGACAGGCCATCTTTGTATTTTCTTGGATATAATGACTGTCACTCCCATGTGGACTCTTCCGTTGGACGGTGTATGTTTTTTCCCTTGAACTTTGGTTTTCACCACTGCCTCATCCGCTATGGACTATTCCACTAGATGCTAGATAGACCCTTGTTGTTGTTTTTGCATGTTTCTTCTTGCGTTGGGACTATTCCCTCTCATCAAGAGGCTCACTATACCTCTCCCCTTTTGACAGTAAGAGAACCTAGACACAAAGTTACATTACGTACTCACCAGGCACACTCACCTCACTTTATTGAAGTTACAAGAATAACACTCTCATGTGTTGAATAACAAGAGCTAAGGAAAATCTCTAAGATAATGGCAACTAGGCCATCGTACCAGATGAGACTCCTACACCAAATGGCGTGAGATCTAGTTGGGACTTCATACTGGGTAGATCCCATGAATGTTGACAGGTCCAACACCGTTAACTTATATGGCCCTAGAAGGAGGGCGCTAGTTGTTTATGGTTGAATTTCCTCTCAACCCCATGTATCTATCATCTGGTTGAGGCAGTAAAATAAACTCCCTCTCTCCCACGCACAAATCTGATGTTGGTTACTCCTCACCTCCCACACCCGAAGAAGAAATCTCATATCATCACTTATGCTTTGTCCATACCATCACCTATCAGTTTTCCAAAACTGTTGGGCTGATCCCAGGAGTACATAACCTTCCCTCTTCGCAGAGGAAGCAAAAAACTACACCCACAGGAGTGGTAGTCTCGTATGTTGAAGAAGTAATCCTCACCACTCTTGAAGAGCTGGTTGAAGTTGTTGAGAACTAAGAGGAACCTCATGTTTTCTTACAAGGAGAAGAAGTTAACAACACATTCTTGGGCTTAGGTTCTGACAGAGGTAGCAGAGGCAAAGGTAGTAGAGGAGGCGGAGGTGGAGACAAATGAACAAATTCAGAGGTTCAATTGTCTGATTCAGAAGAAGAGGAGTAGTATGAAGAAAAAGAAGACATGGCTGACCAAAATTTGGAATGGATAACACAGGGCCCATTGGCACTCCATGGTGCCTTGCACAAGACGCCAAGGCACACAGAGAAGTTGTTAATGAAATATGACCCTGACATAGCAATGAAGGCGGAAGGCCATATAGACACAATCTACCTACATCTACATACACTCAAGGTACGTTATGATGATGTTGCATGTAGACTATTTCCATGTGCATTGGATGGTAGAGAAGTTGTATTGTACCACAACCTTCCTGTCAACTCCATTTAGAACTAGGGGATGTTCAAAAGAATTTTCCTTGAAAATTTTGTTGATGAAAAACCCCCGCCATGTTGTTGCAAGAGCTGGTTAGTCTTATGATGGAGTCGAAAGAGGAAGTGAAAGAAATTAACCAGAGGTTTAACAATATCCTGAACAAGTTCACTACAGACACTAAATCTCATGACTCTGTCATATTTGACTACTACCATCTGCACTGGCGACCAACATTGCACAGTTCGTCAAGTGAGTTGTGAAACCAATGTTATTCGAAAATTTCCAAGAAGCAATTGACGTGGAGAAGGACATGCACGCGAATGGATTTATTAAAGATGATGAATCAACAAAGGACTCCAAAGACGCGGGTAGGAAGTTCCAGGATGTTGTGAGTAAGGTGAAGGAAAAAGAAACAAGTGAAATTGAGACCCTTACTCATCTCCTTAAGTCCTTGACAACTTAAGTAGAAGAATTGAAGCAACGAACAAACGAGACAACAGTGAGCAGTAGACCTTCCGGTTTTGTGCACAGAAAGAATGGGACATTAGGTAGAAGCAATAGTTACCCAGCCAAATTTGCACTGAGTTCAAATGTTTTGTTCCAAGTGGAACAACTTGGTAGGGATAAATTTTATGATTTCCACCAAGCGAAGCACTCAAAGAAGACCTGTATAGATTGGAACTGAGTTGTGAACTCCATGGATTAAAGAATGAAACGATCATCTTAATGCCAGTGAGAAGGTTCAGCCGAAAGATGAATATGATGAAGAGGATTCTGCATCTGATGAATCTCCATGTTCTGGGCACGTGGTTAACATGTATCAGTGTCTAAACGCTACCCAGAAGTAAACAACCACTGAGAAGGAGGCCCCAAAATAGAACGGTCGATACAACTTAAGAAGTCAATGGGATCCTAATGTGACTCACGTACCGAAAGAGAAATTCAAGCAAATGTTCAGAAAATTTGAACCACCGGTAGCCTCAACACAGAAAACACAAAACAAGTTCATGAAGACATCTCCAATGAAAGATCCATCCATGAGCAGGTCACTTCAGAACACTCCACTAGATAATATAACACAAATCTTCCCCCAGACAACCCATGAGTCTTCTCACTTTGGACTACAATATTGTCAAAGACATGAAGAAGATCCATGCAAACATCTCTTTGTATGAACTCACCAAACTCACGGGTCAACGATATATCTTATTGCATGCAATGGGGCAAACCTCCATAGACAATGATGCCTCTTCTAGCAAGGGATCAAGTAAGTCTCTCGGATCACTCGCATATGTACTCAACCTGCTTCATAAAGAAGAAGAGAACTTTCTCTGTCCACCATTTTTGTTATCTTTCAAAAATTTCAACTTGAATTTCCACTATTGTTTGGTTGAATCTGCCGCATCAGTCAATGTCACACCATTCTCCATTGCTAAAAAGATCAATGCGTAATGGAGCAGGATAGCCACATAGATCATCCAACCTGATCGAACGTGTGTACCAACCATTGGTGAACTCTGGGATGTGATCATCCGGTTATCATCTAATTGATGAGTTCACCAGTGCATCAACATTTTGTTAGTGGACATCTTGGAAGCATATGACTTACTTGTCAGTAGATACTAGTCCAACAAATTGCAAGGATATTTTTCTATGGACTAGTCACACGTATGGCTTCCATATTAGGGTAGAAGCAAACATATTTGAGTGTTGTCTGAGAGGTATATGAAGCACAACGTTACTCCCTTCGATGGTTAGAATGAACTGTTGGCTTTCACAAAACTTGTGTTCATAAATTACTTTCTGGAAACACAACTGGGGTGTTATCTTTCATATCTAAGACCCACCCCACAAGATACATAGTTGGGTCTCCTTCCTTGCCCAACTGGTGAAAATGAAACATGTACAATATTTTGTAACAATAGTAGTAGTAGTGTTAGAAGTACTAGCGTGGCAAGCGTTCCTTGTATAGACGATTTGTGTGCCTTTTATTTTGATGGATAAAAAACGCACTATGGCTCTGGAGTCGGGTGTGTTTTGTTCGACCCAAGGAGAAGAAAGAATTTAGTCTCAAGCTACTTGGAGTTCAAGTTCAAAAACAACACTGTTGAATATGAATCACTCGTCTTGAGTTTTCACAAAGCCCTCAGCCTCAACGTCACTATGTGTTATGCAACCAACTCACAAATAGAAGAAAAGATAGACCAACGAATTCAAAATCAGCCTCTTCGAGGGGGAAACCTCCTTTACATTATATAAATGAACAATTCTTGGATGATACAAATGAAAATACCTCATTTCTATATATCGGAGTCTAAGGGGTTATAATAAGTCAAAGTCGACATAACAATAATAATGTAAGGGCACAAAAATAACAATAGTGGACTTCTATGGGGCACAATAATAACAATATTAGGACAACTTGGGCACAACAATAACAATAAGGGGCTACAATGACAATAATAACAATATGGGGACAACATGGGCACAAAAATAACAATAAGGGGCTACAATGACAATAATAATAAGGGAATACACTAGTATTATAGGGGCCTAACATGAACCTCTCCTTTAGAAAAGTGTTGTCCTCAATGCTTGAGTAGTTCTTGATGCTTCTGTATAAAATTCCCATCCTCTCATGTGGAATATTCAACAAGTAAGTTCTTCCACTTGATGAGATACTATGAAATTGATCGATTTTGTAGCTGTCGAGTTCTTGTTTCTGTGACTGCTTCAGGTTCCAATATGATTTTTCCTTCCTTATCAAGTTCTGGAAATATCATTTGAACTAGGAGCTTGTCACCTATAACCTTCTTTAAGCATGAAACATCGAAAATTGGGTGCACTCGGGAAGTCGTAGGAAGATCCAATTTGTATGCCATAGTACCAATCTTTTGCAACACCTTGTACAGACCATAATACTTTGGTGATAATTTATTATCCTTTTTAGCTTTCTTGAGGGACATTTGTTTATATAGTTGTAGCCGTAGAAATACCGAGTCACCTACATCAAACCTTCTTTCACTGTGATGTTGATCTACCTATTGTTTCATTCTATTATGTGCCAAAGTGAGGTTATCCTTTAAGAGTTGTAGAACTTGTTGTTGATGTTCGATGTGATCTTCCACTACTTGAACCTTAGAATTTTCTCTTAAATATGATGTAATGGACGGTGGATGATATCCATAAAGTGCCATAAATGGGGTCATTTTTGTTGTAGTATGGAAGGAAGCGTTATACCACCATTAAGCTAGCGACAACTATTTGACCCATTGTGTCTGTTTATCAGATAAAATGTAACGAAGATATCCTTCCAAAAATTTGTTCACTATCTCATTTTTCCCATTAGATTGAGGATGATACGATGAGCTATGAGCTAACTAAGTACCTAGACAAGAAATAATTATGTCCAAAAATTTCCAGTGAAAATGGGATCTCTATTGCTTACAATAATCTTTGGGTTTCCATGTAGCTTTTGAATTGTTTCCATAAATGCAGTAGCAACTGTACTGGATTTAAATGGATGAGATAAAGCACACAAGTGTGCATACTTGGTAAGTCTATCAACTACCACCATTATGACACACTTTCCTTCGGACTTGGGTAAACTGATACAAGAGCATCTGACCCCCCTTAATCAAAAGAGGAATCCAACACGGAAAACGAGAGGACGTCGACCATCGGAGAAAAACAGAGAAATCTATTTAAAACAGAGCTAATTAAATGGACTTAATTAAATGTAATTTTCCATATGTATTCATATGTATGCATGTAGAGAGAATTAAGGGTTGTTGAGATATTTACGATAGGAGATTAAGGAGAAGATTGGTCGGATCCTTCTGAGTGATCCGATCCAATATTTCTTATAAATATATGATGAATTTGCGTGTTCAAAGGGAGAGTAATATAGTAATACAGAGTGAGAGATAGATTATTCAAAATGTAGTCAATTGGGAGCTCGTTCTAAGTCTGAAATGCCTTAGCATGTAATTGTTTTGTATAATACAAAAAGTGTGCCTTGTGTTGATTTTGTGCACCTGTGTGTATTTTATAAACTGTCTAAATGTGCCAGTGTTGCAGGTTTGATCGGTCATCGATCACTAGAGGATCGATGGCAATCCAACGATAAATGAATAGTTGTGTTATATGAATGTTGTATAGACTGATAATAGTGTAAGTGGCAGAGTGAGGCAGAGGAAGCCTGCGAGTAGCGTAAATCCATCAATAGAACGAGAAGTGAAGAATGATGCACAAGATCCTTTGGATCTCAGAGACTAACAGTCCAAATCCAATGGTGATGAGTGATTGCACTTTATCGCATCGGCAGAAACCTTCCAGAGTTATCGAAACCGGCCCTTGAAACAGTGCGATTGCAATCTTGCGATTAATCATTAACCATCGGATCAAAAGTCAGGATCGATGATCAAAATCTAATCGTTGATCATAAATCGGAGAGGTAAGCACAACGGATAGTGGGAATGCCAATTGTTGATGGGCTGATCCACGGTTGGCCGATAAGCGATATTGCTGATAGGCTGATATAGCGCCGATCGGAGATTCGAGAATGAAGAGCGCTGAGGAAAGGATTGGAAGAGAGGACCCGCCGATAATTATGGTTGTGGGAATATAATTTTGAAGTCCGGCCTTAAGTTTTTTGCAACAGGGTTTTCCCATGTATTCCTTTGTATTGCGTTAAAGTGATGTGGTCCTAGTTTTTAAAGAAAAAACCGAATAAGTGTATGGTCCCGGCTTTAAGGCCAAAGCGCTATCATAAACACTTCCGATAGGTTTGTGGGCCACAACCCATAGGCCTCAGGATCAAAATTTATAAAGAAAGGGGAAATTGGTATACCCAAAAATCTCCTATCATCATAAACCCATGATAAAATCTATAGAAACCTTCTCCCAATGTTGACGTGGAATGGATAAAGGTTGTAATACACCTGAGGTCTTAATTGCTTCAACTTTCTTTTGTTGGCAAACCAAACATTCTGCCACAAACTTTTGAATATCGGATTTAAGGCCATCCCAAAAAAATTCCTTCTTAACTCTGTGGTAAGTTTTTTAAAAACCTAATTGCCCTCCTAAGGGAGAGATGTGCAATTCCATAAGAATCTTTTGTTTGAGTTGGGAATTCTTACAGAGGTATAAGCAATCTTCGTACCATAATAAAATCATATTTCCAGCTAAATGTATTAGATGTACTGGGGTCTTGTTGTAACTTTTGAATGATTCTGACACTTCTTCGCCATTCTTCCATTCATCCCTTACTTCATTTATTCAATCTGATTGGATAATAGAAATGGCACAAAGAAATACTTCAACATCCTCATCCTTTCTTGAGAGTGCATCCGCAATAACATTTTTCTTCCCTTTTTTGTAGATGATTTCAAAGTCATAACCCAACATCTTTGTGACCCATTTTTGTTGCTCTTCTGAAGATCATCTTTGTTCTAAAAATTATTTAAGACTATCATGATTTGTTTTTACCTTGAAGTGTCTTCCCATTAGGTAAGGTCACAATTTCTTAAGTGCATGTAGTATTTCCAACATTTCCTTCTCATAAATAGCTTTGTGTAAATACTTTCCTTTGATTGGAGGATTTTTGAAAGCAATGGGTCTTTCTTCTTGCATTAAAACAACATCATTTCCATTTCCCAAGGCATCATATTCCACAATAAAGGTTTTTGTGAAGTTTGGCGTAGCGAAGACCGGTGCTTGGGACATTGCCTCTTTTAGATGTTCAAAGGATTTCATTGCTTCTAGAGTCCAAGAAGATGTACCTTTCTTTAGGAATGTTGTTAGCGGTGCTTCTATTCTCTCATAATTATTAACAAACTTGCGATAAAACCCTGTCAACTTGAAATCCTCACAAATGCTTTATGGATGTGGGGATTTTCCATTCCTTAATGACTTTAATTTTTCTAGGCTCTACCTTAACACTTTCATGAGATACAATATAACCCAAATATTCCAACTCTTGTACTCCAAAGAAACATTTAGAGGTTTTCGCATATAATTGTTTATCCTCCAACAGTTTCAGTACTCTATCAAAATGTTGAACATGATCGTTCCAAGACTTGTTGTAGATTACTATATCAGCAAAAAATACTAACACAAATTTTCTAAGGAAGGGTTTTAAAATGGAATTCATAAAACCTTGAAATGTAAAAGGTGCATTGGTAAGGCCAAAAGGCATGACCAAAAATTCATAATGACCCTCATGAGTACTAAATGTTGTTTTCAAAATGTCTTCAGTCTTCATTATGATTAGATGATATCCTAAAGGAAGGTCCAACTTGGTGAAGTAAATTGTTCCATGTAATTCATCAAATAATTCATCAATGGAAAGAATGGGAAATCTATCTTTAATAATGAGCTTGTTGAGCTCCCTATAATCTAGACACATGTGCCATGATCCATCCTTCTTTTACAACAATACTACTGGAGCAGAGAAAGAACTTTGACTAGATTGAATTATACCAGCCTCTAGCATTTTTGCAACCATACGTTCAATTTCAATCGTTTGGGCATAGGGATATCTGTAAGGCCTGGTGTTTGGAGGAACAATTCCTGGAATCAAATGAATAGCATGATCATGATCACGATCACGAATATGTGGGAGGCCTTTGGGAGTCTCAAATACCTTGGAATTATTGTCCAATACTCTCTGGAGATCTAGAGACATAGATGATTTCAACATGGGAACCTCTGGCAAACATAATTGTGCAATTACACTACGTTGTTCTTTCTTTAGAAACTTTATCATGTTGTTAGACTTGATTGTCTTTCCTGGTTTCCCTGTGATACCCCTTAATTCAACTTCATTTCCTTCTATAAAAAAAAATTCAAGAAAAGTTCTTGCAAATTAAAATCTATTCTACCCAAATATTGTAGCCATTGGACTCCTAGTACAACATCAACACCACCCATTGGAATGGAAAGCATTGGACTATTGAACACATATTCTCCCATGGATAGCTTGATATTATGGCACTTTCGAGATAAATTTATGGTTCTTCCATTTGGAACTCTCACTTGACACTCTGGTGTTGATATAGGAAGCAACTCAATTCCTTTGTTATCTTACACTGAATAAAATTATGGGTACTTCCCAAATCAATCAACATTATTACATTTTTCTTCTTGATATGTCCTTCTATCTTGATAATTTGAGGAGTGGTTATTCCAACCAATGCATTACAAGATATGGTCATATTCATTTCTTATTTCTCTAGGCTTTGTTCCTCGTGTGTATGCTCTTCTTTTGACGTTTCTTGTTCTTTTTCTTCTTCCTCCTCATAATCTATGTAAAATAATTTCTTCTCACCACACTTATGACCTAGTGTATTTTCTATCACAACTGTAACAAATCCTTTTTGCTCTTTTTTCTTCCAATTTTTATGGTGTCAACCTTGTAGATTGTGGAAGGCTAGGGGCAACAACACTTCCATGTTTATAATTTTGATTGGTAGGCTTCCTTGTTTCCATAATTTTTCTTTCATTTTTTCTTACCAACCTGAATTCCTTCTCCAATGAATCAAGTTCCCAAATGTGAACCGCATGTTAGATGTTATCCTTTAATTTCCCTATGAACGCATCAATCCTATGCTCCTATGGAATAACTTTTACCCTTATATTCAATTTTTGGAAGTCCTCAATGTGCTCCACCAATGAACCTTTTTGTTTGAGATTTATCAATTGGTTAAAAAAAATGTTGCATTTTGTATCCTCATGATGTGCTATCATTCTTCCGTAAAAATTGCCCAAGTGATAATTTGTTTACAAGCAAAGCCATCAATACCATACAAATTGATTGGGTTTCAAATATAAAGTTGCAATGCGTACATTTTGTGTGTTTTTCACATTATGGATATTGAAATATTTCTCCATCTGTAGTATCCATGTTACAAGATCCTTGCCATCAAAGTTCCTCATATCGATCTTTGGAACATGGTGGGTCTTCAATCCAAGGTTAGAGTCTATGAAATCATTATTAATATTTCTTTTGTTCTCATTATGAGTTTCCTTTACTACCCTTTCCCCATTAGTAAGCATTTCTTGTAGAAACTTTGTCAAATCTATCTTCAAATCTTCAATGTTGCCTTTAAGTTTTTACTCTATACCATCCATATTAGCTTTCATGCCATCCATATTAGCTTCCACGACATCCATCTTAGATTCCACACCATTCATCTTAGCTTCCACACCATTCTTTAAAACATCCATCTTATCTTCCATGCCTTTCTTTAAAACATCCATCTTAGCTTCTGTTACTTTTTGTGAGATTGAAATTTGTTGCACTTGGTCTCGTAATTTTGATATATCATGTTGCATTTCTTCCTCTTGTTCATGAGTCATGCTATAGATTTCAGGTTTCTTACTAGGCATTTCCATTTTCTTTCTTCGGGGCATCAATTAATGATAATTATGCTTCACTATGTCCTTTCAATTCCTTCAAACTAAATTTTCAAGCCAAACTTATGCAAAAATTTCAAAAGGCTATACACGAATTTTTGCTTTGTAGGAGATTGATATTTAATCAATTGTATCTCTGTAATTACAAATCATCAACATCTGAAATTTCTTCTTGTGGTATCCCTCTTAGTCCTCATTCCAATTCCGCAATTCTGATCAAGATTGGATTCTCCAAGAAAGCGTTATTTCAAATCTCCCACAATGACTTGATTATAGACTAGTTCAATAGAGAGAACTTGTACGATGTTCCACGTGTCACTGTTTCGACCTTTGGACTTGAAACCAATACACAAAAGACTAAAGTTCGTCCTATTTTTATACCTTTTTACGAAATGCCAATCTGAGGCTCAAACAGAAAGTTATGACGATTTTCCCCAGGTCACCTGTTTGAGATATAATTTTGGAGCCTACCAAAACCCTAACTTCTTTGGATCATATCTCAGAAAATATAGCTAGACAAGATCTGAAATTTGTGCTTGCATTCCATCAAGATTTCAGCAGCAAAACCCTATAATCCAAAGCTCTGATACCAATTTTTATTCAACCAGCTCACAAAATAGAAGAAAAGATAGAGAAACAACTTCAAAATCAACCTCTTTGAGGGGGAAACCTCCGTTACATTATACAAATGAATAATTCTTGGATGATACAAATGACAAGAACTCCTTTCTATATATAGTAGTCTAAGGGGTCATAATATAGTCAAAGCCGACATAACAATACTAATGTAAGGGCACAACAATAACAATAGTGGGCTTCTATGGGGCACAATAATAACAATATGGGGACAACATAGGCACAAAAATAACAGTAAGGGGCTACAATGAAAATAATAATAAGGGAATACACTAGTATTATAGGGGCCTAACTCTATGCTTAAAGTGGTAGGTGATTCAAACATTGTGGTACGATAGGTACGTAACACTATACATTGTGTCTCACCTCATCTTATAGGTTACCAGCAAGAGCTATGGTAGTTTATTTCTAATTTTAAAGCTTTTAATATCATATATGTACCAAGAATGCACAATGCAACTATAGATGCTTTGGAAAATGTAGCTGCTAGGATGACACCACTTAGGAATAGATTTAGTTTTGAGATTTTGTATAAGCCATCTATCCCTGACAACATAACTAATTTGTGTGTTTTTTATGATGATGAACAAATACTGCACTTTATGGCCAATGATGACATTTTCAAAGATGCACCCATAGATGAAGACGTGCACACAGGAGTCTCTGTAAGACACACTTGATGATAGCAAGGGAAACCCCATCCTCAAGGGTCTGGTTTCACTTGAGAAACTCTATGACTTGCATAACCATTTCAAAGGGCCCAGGAACACTAAAACCCAAAGTTCCACACTGATGCGTGAACAGATAAACTTAGGAACAAAAAAATATCTAAAGTTTGTAAATCTCAGTACATATTTCACCAGAGGAGCAGCAAGCCTTTGTCTTCTTATTCGGACAATACTGGGATGTATTCGCATGGAAGTACGACGACCTAAAAACATATGACACACAAATAATCCAACATGTTATTCCAATAAAATAAGGGGTCAAGTTGTTTCAGCAGAAACTCAGAAAAGTCCATCTATCACTTAAACCCCTCATACATAAAGAATTAACTAAGTTGGTGGATGCTCGGATCATATACAAGGTTCGACATTCTACGTGGGTTTCGAATTTAGTTCCTGTAAGGAATAAGTCAGGGGAGATCCACTTGTGCATATATTTCGGAAATCTTAACAGGGCCTCAAACAAGGACAACTACCCTGTGTCATCTATGGAGAACATATTTTAGACAATATCTGGAACTGAAATGTTCTCTCTCCTTGAAGGATTTTTTAGATATAACCAGGTTCTGGTACCAGAACTTGATAGACTCAAAACTACTTTCCGCACCAAGTGGGGTATGCTAGCTTATAGAAGAATTCCATTTGATCTTGTAAACGTAGGCGAAACCTTTCAACGTGCTATGAACATCACCTTCCATGGGCTCATCGGAAAGAGCGTGGTGGTCTACCTTGATGATGCGACAACCTTTTCAAGAAAGCAGCCAGACCACCTACATCATATCAAGAAAATTTTCGAGCGGTGTCGAAAGTACAGGATATCCTTGAATCCCAAGAAGAGCATATTTGCAGTGTCTGAGGGGAACCTCTTTGGTCATATCATCGCTAAAAGTAAGATCAAGGTTGATCTGGATTGAGTTTAGACTATCATGCAGATTCCTCACCCAGTCAATAAGAAAGCTATGTAGTCCTTCTTGGGAAAGATAAACTTCCTTTGGAAGTTCATCTGAGATTATGTGCAAATTGTCAAACCTATCCAAGATATGATCAAGAAGGATGCAGTCTACGACTTGGGCATGAAGGAAAAGGCTTGTATCATGCAGGCAATAGTAGATTCCCATGTGTTGTACAACCCATATTTTAGCAAATATTTCTTGCTATATGCATTCGCTTCCCACAACTCACTCACTGCAGTGCTCACACAGAAGGATGAGTTGAAGAACAAACATCCCATATCCTTCATGAGCGTGAGCATGTAGGGACCCGAGCTCAACTACCTTGCCATGGATACAAATTCATATGTTGTATATAAGGAGGTGAAACGTTTTAGACCCTACTTGCTGAAAAATCACTATATTGTCCTTCTACCATGCCCAATAGTCGAAGCGCTCTTTGTTCAACAAGAGTAGGGTGAAAGTCATGTGAATTGGATGACAGGAATTCAAGAGTATGATCTCGATATCGAGCCAGTTCATACTGTTAAGGGTCATGGTCTCTGCAGACTTGCAACAGAAGAAGTACACGCCAAAGAGGAAGAAGAAGAGCTCACCGGTTGGGAGCTAAAAATCAACATGTATAATATAGAGCGAGCACTACCCACTTCACACAGTAACTCTTGGTACGAAGAAGTGCGCCAGTACCTTGATCATGACACCATGCCCTCTCACTTTTCCATGTGAGAGAAGAGATCACTTCGCCTCAAAGGCTTCTCTTATTTGTTGGTACACGGAGTGCTTTACTAAAGGCACAACAATGGAATTTTGCTCAGGTGCCTTGAGGCACAAGATTAAGAGAGAGTGTTGCATGGCATGCATAACGGACCAGGCAGAGGTCACTTTGTGGGTAACAAAAATGTGCATATTGTCATGAGAGTTGGTTTCTACTAGCCTACATTGTTTAAGGATGCACATGCTCATGCTTGCAAGTGCTCGGTTTGTCAGCGATGTGTCAATAGCGCACGAAGGTCAACAGCCCCGCTACAACCTCTCGCAGTGGATGAACCATTCCAATAGTGGGGCTTACACATCATTGGGGAAATATTCCTCCATTCATCAAGGCAACACCACTACATTCTGACTGCTATAGATTAATTCACGCGGTGGATGGAAGTAGTTTTGATCAAACAAGTGAACAACCAGGAAGTCGTCATCTTCCTTCAGCAGAACTTCATTGCGAGGTTTTGTCCCTTTGTCACTTGGTCCTCCCTTCGACCACTACCATTTGTCGAGGGGTCCCTCTATTCGCTGCTTCACATGAATTCTATGCAGCAAGTTATTTTATCGACAGAGACGGATTCTCTTGACCTTAATTATGTTTGATGGCACTAGATAGTAGGTAGGTTCAACAAAATGTCAGCAGAATAATTTTACTGTGACTAGGTCATTGGGCAGAATAGGTTCCAGTGGTTTCTGCGAAGAAAATAGCCAATAGCTGGAGTTGTAGGAAACAACGAGTATCTAGTTTATAAACCAAGGGAAGAAAATGGAGGGGAGAGAAGGGAAGAAGACAATAATTACATAAACAAAAGGAAAAGGAAGGAGAGCATAATTTCAATAAAAGCAATGTAGAACTGTTAGAAGAGGAAAAAGGAAATGCGGCGATAATTTAAATCTAGAGACGAAAAAGACGCTAACCCAAAGACCAAGATAGCAAGGATAAAGTGTGTTAGCGTGTTATTGAATTTTATTTTAATTGAGCTGAGAGGCTCATTCTATAGCTTAGTGTGAAGGAGCTGGGTAAGTATGTCCTCCCTCTTAAAATAAAAATAAAATATTCTCTAAATAGAAAAGAAAAATGTAGGCTATAATAAAAAATAAAAATGTTTGCTGTAATTTTCATGTAAAGTAACCAAAAGTAAAAAAATATGAGTAAGATGTTTAAATCTTATATTATTCAAAATTATTTTAATATAGAAAAAATGTCAAAATAATATATTATAATGTTGTCTAGAATAAAATATCCAATGAGTTATGAATACAATATTTTAATATAAATTAATATTGAAGTATACTTAAAAATATATTACTAATAAACAAGTTTAATGTGGCTTGATCAAATGGGTTAATGCATATGTTGGGTAAAATCTATAACATTCAAAAATACAATTTAAACAATAAAAAGTTACACATTGTTTTTTGCACTCTAAAATAAGTTTGTATCTAAAGAAATTTGATCCCTCTGGGCTCATGTTAGATTGGTGGTTAAGATGGATATATGCTAGTGATAAAGGTATCACACTTTCGAGATGGTCTTTAATCCAGGTACTTATCTCTTTCCTTTTCTTTGATGAGAATAGTTTGAGTTATTTAATATTTATTTTAATGATAAAAGCATAGTGATTTCGAGTAAGACTTTAATCTAATTGATTTTTCTCTGCTTTCTTTTTTTCTTGTTTGCCTCACAAATAAGAATAGTTAATAGTTTGAATGGTTAAAAATATATGATATTTTATTAAAAAGATATATGTTAAAATTAGATAAATAGAGATATATCTTCCCATATTAATAGCTAATGTTAAGAATTAACTCATTCTTACATTAATAAACACCTGCAAATTTTTATTTAATTATTTTATATATAAAAATAAGATATATAACGATCTAAAATTTTGAAAATAATTATTTTTACTATTACAAAGATTTAAAAAAACTTTAGAAGTAAATAAATTAATTAGAATTTATAATAATTATTTTAAACGATGGATTCTTTCATAACTTTCACCTTTTTAATCTAAAACTTGTGCCAAAGACATGCTGGTTGATTAATAAAAAGTTGTCACTCTTAATCAATTCACTCTTTCAAGATACGTTCAGAATTAAATGAGTTTCGTTGCGAGTTTGCTAACTTCACGTGAAGATGCGTTCAACCAGTTTTAACAATATCCCATGTTATGTTATTTTAATAGAATTAAAAATAAATTATTAGCAAAAGTATTCATTTATATTATCTGCTTGTTTTAAAAAAAAATGATGTGCGTTCCTTTTTTTGGTTCTTAAGATGTAATATATAATATAAAACGAAGGATTATAACATTTATTTTGAAATATTTTGAAATAAGTGTTCAGTATTTATGGATGGGTCTAGAAAAAGTTTAATTAATTTAAAGAGCATATTTAATTATTTTGAGTTTTTTTTGGGAAATGTGAGGTTTTTTTGGAAATGTGGGCCAATAATGTTGGTTCAAGTTGTGTTTTTTTGGTTTTTAAATGTATAAATAAATTTAGTATTTCAAAAATAATTAGAAATATTTAAATTTATAGAAAATTTAGGATTCCAATATATTATTACTTAAAAAAAATAATAAAAAATTTAGAATACTTATTTGTCAGGAAATTATCTTATTATAAAAATCCTGTATATATAAAAAGTAAATTAGTATCTTTGATTTATCCAATTCAGCTTCAATTTTCTTTTCTAATATTGATGATTATTTTTTTTTAATATTAACGTAAAACATATTTATCTTTTTCTTAATATTTGAAGTTTGAAGAGTATAATTTTAAATGTCTCCTAAAACTAGATCCTGTGTTTGGAATATTTTTTCTAAAACGGTTTGGAGTATGTCTTAAAAACGGATTAGGTTGGGTTAAAACGTCATTTTCTGGTAACTGTCTACTCAAATATATGTTGCAGCTGTCTTAGTATATCTTGTAGCTGTCTTATTACTAGTTTGACAGCTAAGTAAATTATGATAATCAAGTAAATTATGGCAATCAAGTAAATTATGACAATCAACTGAGTAAAATACAATCAAGTAAATTATGATATTTTCGTGCTATAAAGAAAAATTAACCTGTAAAAGAGAAAGAAGAAGAAATAACCCATGAAAATACCCATGGACACCGAAATAGAATCGAAAACTTGTATAAATGACTGTACATACACATTATATAAATGACTGTACATACACATCTACGCCTGCGCATTAACTCTCATACATAAAAGAGGAAAGTGGTATATTCCTGCAGCTCAATGTTTGAAAAATGGAAGAGCTTCGTCAAATTATGTAACATGCTCTCACATGAAAGAGTGGTCACTACATATACTACAGAAAGAGAAGTTGCTACCGAAAAGCTAGTTGGGACAGACAGGGACATTGAGAGTGGCTATGTGCACTCGCACTGTTGTTGGGATTAACAGCGGGTGCCTTTTCGGCATGCCAGAACACCGGCGTTCCCTGTGAGGGAGCCAACCAGAGGCGATGGTTTTGCTGCTAGACTCGAAGCCTTCGCATAAGTCGACGATGCGGCCGCGCCCGATTGAGTAAAGAACGCTCCGTTCAACATTAGGTCTCCGTCCGACCTCCAATTCCACCTCCGCCATGCGCTTTCCGGTGCGTACTCGTGCTTCGTCACCTGTCCGACCATTCATATTCATCAATTCCATCTTCACTCTGTTACTTTCGACACTAATAGATTAAGAAGAATTGCAGAAGCAAAGCTTACCTCCTTGGAGAAGCGATTAACTGGTGCAAGGAATCGATTGCCTTGGCTGTTGATTGTTGGATTCGCGCTTCCACCGATTGCGTACATTTCCCAGTGTGTGTAATCGTTGTTCACCACGTGGAAATAACCATGTCGGCATCTGCATTTCAACATTAAATATTGTTTTACAGGGAAACTTTTGACCTCTAAGCTTTGCTGGATTATTAACAAATAAAACACAAAACGAAAAATCTGAAATCAGATCGGTTCAGATACCTGGGTATGCGTTGCACGAGCCCTTCCCCGAAATGGTTGAAGGCAACCGTTATTTGCATGTTAACGTCCTTCACATATTCGTCGCTGTGGCCGAGTAGCATAACCTGCGACAATTTATATATCACAATGTGACGAATGGGATGAGCATAAATAGGAAATTCTGAACTTTTAATGTTACAAAGCCAAAATTGAGATTCAAACCTTATCATGGTGCGTCATAAAGTTGTTTGAAATTGTTATTGCAGTCGACCCCAGGATTGCATCGATGAGTCCGTCTGCACAGTTTGACAAGGAGCAATGGTCTACCCAGATATTGCTTCCCCCAAAGATGGAGACTCCATCTCCATCACTTCTCGTCCTCCACCCGTAATGTCCTGGGGAATCCCTCACCATGGCGTTTCCTGCAGGCTTGCAGTCATGGATGTGAATCCCGTGAATGATAATGTGGTGAACGTATTGTACCGTAATGCAGGCACCGTTGGCAATGTGGACATTTACACCTCTCCCGTCGATTGTCTTGTAACTGTTCATGATAAGCTCTTCTTTGAGCTGGATGACCATGTCTCTTTGAAAAATTATCCACAGAGGCTCAGTTTGAATAACAGCGTGGCGCAGGGTACCCGGCCGGGGATTGACTGCATCGTAGTCATTGGGATCTGTGACAACATAAATCCTCCCATTCCTCCCTCCGATGGCATTCCTGCCAAACCCAATGGCGCAATCTGCGAGCCTCTTTCGATCGTTTTCCCAATCTGGATTGCAGCGCCAGCAGTCGACGATGGGGTTCCCCGTTCCGCAAGACAAATAACTTAGCTCCCTCCTCGAACTGTTAATGCTCCTGCGATATATTGCATCAATTAACGGTTATTTCTCCCACCATATATTACATTAATTAAGCCCAAGCCCATAACACCTTCAAATCCCTAAACGCACATTGTAGACAAGCAAGGTACTGTACAGCCCTGACGGAAATATATTCAAAGTTCCCTAGAACCTAGTGGAGGTAATTTGTTTTTGCGGCCAATCAGATCTAAAATATCATTTCGCTGAATATTAAGGGCGGAAAATAACCAGCTAGGGTTATAAATCTCCACAGTTGGATTTTGGAAGGCGAGTGATCCAACTGATGGGATATACAACCCCGTGTTTTTATGGCTCGGGAGCAAGTTGGTTATTTGTTGCCAATATTGAGTATTATGTACTAAGATAATTAGAATACCATGCATTAAGACTACTAGCTCAATAATTAAGCACACTTCGACATATCCGATCCCGCCCATGGTTAAAATAGTTCCATCTTCACATAAAGTTCAGCCCTGCTGAATAGAATGCCATTGCAGAAAACTGGGCCTTTCAACACTGAAAATTTCTATAAAGCCTTACTTGTGGACGATATCTAATCTACTCATTCATGAAGGAGACAAATGTCAGCAACTCGACATCTATCTCAAGTGTTAAAATATATAATTTCAATGCCCGCGCACGGGTCAGCGGTCAACGGAGAAAACCACCGCAGGAAATCAAAACCGCTGGTCTCATATTGCACCACCCTTCAGCAAAAGGCGGGTTCCGTGCAACGAGCTCCGATGCAATTGGGAGCTGACAGCTGTTCAAGCGCTGATGCTGGCCTGACATCAGCACTGACAATCCATCGGAAGGTATCTTTCACCCAACTAAGCCTGTCCGATATCCGTCCGATCTTGGTGCTTCTCTGTCCGCCGTTTGATCTCCGGGAAACTATTGCCGTTTAAACCTGTGCAAAGTACATGTGGGTCAGTCGAAATCAATGATGCATGGACCATATCCCATACCCTAAATTAATACACTGATATAGTTTTTGGTAAAAGTCTTAAATGTTTCATTTACGGCGAGTTAACACGGAGTATGGGCCGAAACTATTTCGTAAGTTTTTTTTATATATGTTTTTAATATAGCGTTGACCTAATGTTTTTGTTATGTAAAAAAAAAGGAAAACCCACGGGGATTATAACTAGTATTATGTAATTGCATACGGGAAGTATCAAATTTTTTTTAGTTCTCGGCAGAAAAGAAGACAGGGGTCCGCAGCACCTGGGAAGGAAAATGTAAATTCGCAGCAGCGAATGTAAAAACACAGAGAGGTGAATTTTGTATTGCAAGGAATGCACAGAAGTGCATAAATACTTTGGGTCTGTAATGTAAAAGGGACTTTTTGCAGCAGAGTAAAAATGTTGTCTTGATAATGTAAGAAGTAAAATTGCACAGCAGTGCAGGAGAAGAGGAGAAGTAAATGAAAATCAGTAGCTTGTTTTGTTTCCAAATCCATGAGTTGTTTCACACAGGTGAAAAGGTAAATCTGTAACTCCCAGTAATTTTGTTTTCATACAGCAGTAAATGTAAATGAAATATTTACACACAGTGGTGTAAAATTTCATAGGAGGCAGAGTAAATGTTTTGGTGAATCCCTCTGAGTGAAAGAGGATGAATATGTCTCAGTATTTTGTTTAATGAATGAAATTTTATGGTGGTGAAATTCTCAGTCCTGTGCAATTGTTTTTAAAAGACTTCTCTGTGTAAAAGATCCTGGTGTAAAGGAAACAGAGCATAGCCTCTGTGTTTTATATTTTATGGTTTTGGTATTTATCCATCACAAACATAGAAGCAAAAAAAAAAAAAAATATCCAACACCGAGCAACCTGTAATCATGTTGCCTTTTGGTGGAAAATGGATCAAATAATGGTTGCTTCGCAATTTGTCTGAGGAGATGGTTGTCGTTATTGGAAGCATTGCAGTGAACGTGTGAGAATTGGAGGATTTAGGGTTCTACTCCTTGGGAATGTGTTCGATTTTTATGGCCAGATAAAGAACATCAATGAGAATTGATTATGCAAACGACAGGGGAACGAGTTGGAACTAGTAGTTTATGCAAACGACAGAGGAACGAGTTGGAACAAGTAGTTTCTTTCGAACAATCTTCCAGTAAAAGTTCTTTAACCTCATTCAAATTACAGTAAAATTATTCAACTTTGGTTATTGGTTGGAGGGAAAGTATATCGCCGAAATTTGTAGAGGGAGGATTTTATGATTATTAAATTTTTCATAAAACAGAAAACATAACAAAAATCTTAATAGCTAACGCTAGGTAAAATATCTGGTTTCCACTATTGGTAACCTATCCTTGAACATTTTTCTTTAATGGTTTCGACAAGGTAAATATAGGGACCAATTCTTGTTGGCAAGAGTTATGAGTTCCAGTCTTCGAGGATGAAAATTTTCTTGTTAAAACTAGTGGAGAATGGTTTCTTAGAGCTTGATCAAGAAAACTTTATAGGTCATGATTAATGCCCAATGACATAAGTTTGCAAAATTGAGGAAAAAGGAAAGCAATACCAAGTATTGGATCTAAAGTTCAATAGATGACTTGATTTTTCCCTGAATAAAGGGGTATCTAGTGCAAAGCGAACCTAGGATACACTAGAGTTTGTTGGTATTCTAACTCAACAAATATATAAATAAGAAGAAAAAAATGCACAAGAATTAGAACCGAATCACACAAGAAAAATCAAAGAAATTTACGTGGTAAAACCTTGATAGTGTGTCAAGGAAACCTCCATTGGGTAAGGGATTGGAATTATTATTTCACCAAAGTCAAGAATGACTCTCCAATATTACATCAAGCCTCTCGGACAATCAATATTTTAATACAAATACTCCATTACATAACTCCCTATGGTTACACAATTGCCTGAATGGAAAACCCATATTTACTAATAATTATATTTAACAATTGTTGTCATTGCTAATAATCTCCACCTTGACAACAGTTTTCCTAATCCCTTGCCCATGCCCATTCATCATCTTTTTTGCAAGCCAAGAGAAGCCAAACACCACTACAGCTTCTCTACCAATACTGGCTTCGTGAACATGTCTGCAAAATTATCCTTTGTGTGGGTCTTCTTGAGAGCAACTTTGCGGCCATCGATCACATGTCTTACAAAATGGTATCTAACATCAATGTGCTTAGCCTTGCTGTGATAAGAAGGATTTGTGGCCAAATTAATAACACTCTGTCTGTCACATAATACATTCACTTTCTCCTACGTCTTTCCAAACTCATCAAGTAGGCCTTTCAACCAGATTGCCTCGTTACAGGTATCTGAAGCAACTATATACTCTACATCAGTAGTGGACAAAGAAATTGTTTTTTGAAGCTTTGACACCCAACTAATTTCTCCACCTGCAAGAGTAAAGACATATCCTGTAGTAGATCTCTTTTTGTCCAAGTCACCTACATAATCCGCATCCACATATCCAGAGTCTGAATCTCCAATACCATTAAAGATGATAGAATGGTCACTTGTGCCTTTCAAATACCGAAGCACCCATTTCATTGCTCACCAATGTTCTCTTGGATTTGCCATGAACATGCTGACAACTCCAACTGCATGTGAAATGCCAGGTCTTGTAGATACCATCGCATACATTAAGTTTCCTACCGCATTTTCATATGGTATACGAGACATATACTTTTTTTATTCATTAGTTCTAGGACTCAAACCCGAAGAGCTTAAAATGGGAAGCTAAAGGAACAATAACAAGAATCACATTGTCCATACCGAACTTTGCAAGTATTTTCTCCACATACTTCTGCTTTGATAACCAAAGTTTTCCATTTTTTCTCGTCTCTGTGTATCTCCATGCCCAAGATATGTTTTGCATCTCCAAGATACTTCATATCAAATGTCCTAGAAAGTTGCGCCTTTAACTTGTTGATTTTTGCCATGCATTTTCTTGTAATAAGCATACTGTCAACATATAAAACCAAGATAATGAATATGCCATTGAAACTCTTAAAGTACACACATTGATCATACAACTGGTAGATTACTTGTCAAGTGTTCTATCATTTGTCAATGTGATATGTGACATCTGAAGCATGGATTCGTGGAGATTGATTTTTCTTAACTACATGCTACTGATATTCGTGACTTCAATGTCCAATAAGCTATAAGGTTGTTTGTAGCTTTTTTTATTGATTTATAGTGTCATTGAGAGACACAAACTAGGGGTGTGAAGGTTTTGCAAATTGGTTGATTCACGAGGCAATCTACTCAAAGCACAACCTGGTTGGTTAGTTCGAGTGGGTTGAGTACTGTGAATTACCAGAAAGAGGTTGCAGGGTCAAGTCTTTTGGCTAGCTACTTGTCTATATGAACAATGTGATCTCACTTGATGTTTTCAATTAGGTTAAGTTGTCATAACTGTAATGAGTTAATTTACTTTAAGCACCATAAAATTAAGAGAAGAAGGGAAGTCTTTATAACATGCATTGCCAAAAAAACTATTTACACATCAAAATTATCTCTCAACTTGTTACCCCTTCTCTCTTTAGTGAAAGTTTGAAGAAGAGAAGTCTTTATAACATGCATTACCAAAAAAACGATTTACTCACAACACAATTATCTCTTAACTTGTTACCCCATCTCTCTTTAGTGAAAGTGTTAATTCCACATGGTATTGAACTACCATTCCTCTCTCCTCTCTATCCACAATATTAGAAGAAGAGAAGTCTTAAGTTAAGTTGTCATAAGTTAATGAGTTAATTTACCTTAAGCACCATAAAATGAGTCTAATGCCACACTGCTTTAAGGCTAATTTAGACAAGTAGCTTAAGAATGTTGTCATTCTTAAGATGGGCATAGTATTTCAAGTTAGGTTGTGAATTGTATTCCTATTATATAAATAGATGTATTCCAAAAAATTTAAAATATTAATTTGTATTAGATTACTCCACATCGAAAAACATGGTCATTATGACTTCCCTCCGCCATCACCTGGACTGGACAATCCAACTTTCGTAACATCTAATGCATAATGGCTCTTGATTTATTCCATTTTATGTTTTTTTTTCTTTTTCTTTTATTGTCTAAAGGAATCGATAACTAGGGTAGCCTTATACTCATGTGATACGATGTGTGGGAATTTCTAAGAATTAGAACCTACATATAATAAATTTGCAAAGCAACTTTGTGGGGTTGACTGCCTTGTCTTAGCTAAGATGGATCCCCATATGGATTAAACAATGTGAAGCAAAAATTGAAAATTATTTGCTTCAAGCATAGAAGGTACAAAAATGCACATGTAGAGTTATGTTTTTGTTTTTATATTTTTTCATCTATCAAACTTTATGTTTAAGTAACTTAACGATAATATTGAAATTTATGTATCATGCCAATCCTTCTCCTCCACTATATCTTGACATACAATAATGCAGAAATTAGCACATTCAAAATCAAATTATGTGTAGGTAGTGTGTAAAATAATCAAGCTTTTGATCAATTCAATATTGAAAAATGGTCAGAAACGACTATGAGAGGATAAATAAATATGCACCAAATCGGTGTGGAAAGGAAACAATCTCAACATCAAATGTACACTTCACAGCCTTTTTCCACTTTTTGGGAATAGAGTCTACTTTCTGAGGCATAAAAAGCCTTTTTCATTTATCTATAGGCCCCTATTTGGTCAAATGCATAGCCAAGTCTCGCAGAATATCATGCTAAATAAAAGAAATCTCATGGTTACTACCATAATATTTCGCCATGGTTCCTCTGAATAGTGAATTAAAGTTGCTAAAAGAATTATTTAATCAATGCTCAACAAAAGATCCACTTGTCTCCTATCAAACAATGTAAAGTTGTTATGTGAGTGACTAGTTTTATTGATATATCTATTTCGTAGCTATGTTTTAAACTACTTCATCCAATGGTAAATTTTGAATTTGTTATTTTTGAAAAAAAACTTTGAATATAAACCTCTTGTCTCACACTCTAGTCCAAATGCCCAAAAGAAGTTAAGCAAGGACCAAGCAAAGACTAATCCAATCACCATAAGAGCAAGTGGTACAAGACCATAACCTTTTGATCAAGTGAGATAGTTCAAGATTGAAAAAGAGCATCTTTTTGATCAAATATTTGCTATTGGAACTTGAAAAATAATCTTTGAAGATTGAGAGGCAATCTATATTGGAAAGGTTATACAATCTGTAAATTTTTCATAATGTAAGTGATTTCACTTTATCTTCTAGCTTTAGTGACATTTTTTTTAACTCATTTTATATTTAGTGATCTTTTAAATGTCACGATTTTTTTTGAATTTATACCTTACGACATTTCCTTTGCAACATATGGTACAAGCAAATACTAGTTATAAGAAAATACTAAAAATACAAACCAATGACCATTTTTTTCCATTAAAATTTTTCGATAATCTAATTAAAACTTGATAACTATACTTCAAACCAAGTTCGTTACCATGAAATAACTCCTCGCATGTACTTGGTCATCTTTTACAAACTAATGAAACCATATTATTGTTAACTCATGTACTTGGTCATCTTTTACGAACTAATGAAACTATATTATTGTTAACTTACATGGATTCAAGGAAATAATGAAAATATGTTACTTCCCTTAATTTTCGAAGTTTACTGTGGTATTAGATCGACCCAAGTTAAAAAGTTGTGGGCAGAGTGACCGTAGAACATGTAGACCCGAGATTGCTACATGTTTTATTCCCCATGGTTGTGAATGCCGTATAGCTTTCACTTGAAAATATACACATTCAATGTTTTATGGAATACCAGTGTGATGACAACTATATGAATGTCAGTCGTCACATGTATGGAAAGTAGTTTGTTGGGTGGCCCCCGCCACAGAGACTTGAACAAAGAGTCAGTCATACCATCATTACGAATGGATATATCGGAGAAGACGTGTGGAATTTAGTTCTCCCCGGAAGGGATGGGAATGGAATGGAATCTAATAGATGGCAAGGGGAACCCACACCCACCCACAATGGTCCCAGATTACAAACTCAAAGACTAAAGCGTGGCTTCCTCTTCATTCGTTCTATGTGAGGTCACTATCTCCCATACATAAATCTGTCTTCTTCTTTTCCAATGTTCCATTTTTTTATTTTCAATATTTGAAAAGCATATAAAAACAAAAACTTCACCAAATCATAAATAGATTTTGAAATAGTGAAACTTTTACTCCTAATCAATTTGTTTCTCAAATTTATAATATAAAAAAAATCATTTTATTATAAGATTAAAGTATATTTACAAATTACTACCCAAAAAACAAATAGTAAAAACATTAATTTAAAAATAAAAAACAATATAAATCATTTTTAAAAATGAAAACAATACAAATCTTTCTCAAATAAATGTTTATATTCAATAATATAATATAATTTTACATTATTTCTTAATCATCACCACCCCGCCACCTCTCTTTACATTAAAGAGAGGGGATGGTGTGTCCATCGCACCCCATGCACTTGCACATTCTAATAGATTTAGCATTCCATCACATTAAGATGACATACTCCACTTCCACTGCGCGTTATTACCTTCCCTGTCGCTACCCCAAGGTGACCCCTAATCGCAGGTGGGATATTTCCACCATAACAATAGCTTTTCTGGCTCACTATTTTATGGAGGCCTATGCCCCCCTAGCTTGAAACCTCACCACATCCATTTTTTAGCATAATTTCATGTCTATTGAAAGGGAGAGATTGTAGGGATCATTAGTCTAGGAATTTGCAACATCTAAAGGAGTGGGGAGCTTCGACAACCACACTTCAAAGCCTAGCAGGTCAACGCAGGGGTAACTTATCCTATGTCCAATCTCTACAAGTTTTCTAGCTTGATTTTCTTTGCATGGTGGAATTTTGTTTATGTTATAGCATTGTCTCCTTTGCAAGTAACTTGATTTTTGAAGCAAGTGCATGTTTAGGTACCCAAAAAGCATGACCATCAAAAGTAGATATATGTTCTAATCATGAACATATAGATTATATAAATCTATTTACTAAATAAATTGACAAATTATTACACTAAATGGTGTGTGCATCAAGATGGAACATAGTTTTGGCACCCTTAGAAAGCACCTCAACTTTGTACACAATCTTACACCCTTTGTTGGAGAAAACATCCGAGACACCAGCATCATTAAGTTTGCATGTTGACAATAGATTTCATACCAAACTTGGAATGTGCAAAATTCCACTAATAACTTTGATCAAGGCTCTACCATGATAAGTTACGCCAAAATGAGAGTAACGATTGAGCTATACTATTGTACTCTCCTTTTTGTTTCTCTTAAGTTTTACATGCCTAAAGGTTGGAGTGAAAATCATAACAGAGTTTGGAGTCATTTTTAGAGCAGCAGGTGACCTTAAAGGCCATATTGGACCCACTCAATCAGAAAGTGCCCTACAAGAGCTCTCCAATGATATAAAGAAGCCTCAAATTGGTCATGTAGATCAAAAGATGAAGATAGTCAAAGTGGAGCCCACAAAATTCAAAACCTCGGAATCTCGTGTTTTGTTATAAAATCAATTTTGAGAAGCTCTCAAGATGAGAGACCAGAAATTTGTTAGTTGTCGGAGCCGGGGACGTCTATTGATGGAATCCCGTAATATAAATTGGAAGCCTAAACCCCACAACCACATATCCTCGTGACATTTTGCAAAATCAATTATCGAAGGATTTGGGATTAGACCATTTACATAGGACGTGTGCACAACCAGGGATTGGGGATCCTTCTCTCTCTTTCGGTCGGATAGGTGGAAAATTTCCATTGGGCAAAGATGGCATGACAAGCAATCACCCATTGGGAGGTGGACACGCAGAAAAAAGTTTTGGAGTTTTCAGGTACTCGATGGGCCCAATTATTGATGACACATGGATCAATCAAAAGTCGAAACTTCACTCGGTTGACATCAATATGATGTCATCCTAACAACATACCTCAAAAGGTAAAGAACCTCGTAACAGTTTCTAATTTCATTTTAAAAGGGAACCGAGATTTCAGGCACCAGGGGGCCAAAGCATCAGAGCATCTGGGTCTCAGCTCAGCAGTAACTAGCACCCTTCTCAACATGGAGGAGGTTCCAAGTGGACCCTTCCACATCTCTCAAACACAAATGATTAAGCAACGAACACTTATGGAGAGGATCACTGCCCATCTCAAAGAAACATCACTTGAAAGGAGCTCCAACAGGTGAACAAGCACAATAGTTAAGCTAGTGCTGTCCCCCCAGCGTGACAGCCCTAGTTAAAAATTTGTGTAAAAAATATAAGACCAAGGTCATGGGACATGTATTCAAAATTGAATGGTGGGAAGAACATACTAGAGGGTATCACTTCGTTTTATTATGACTAAGTGTTATCAGGAAAACTAGTGTCCATTCAGAGCTGCTAGTCCCACTAAGACGGGTAGCTATCTTAGAAACAAACAAACTAAATTCACTTGTGTTTTCCTTTATGAGAAATAGATGAGAGAGAAGCAGAGAGTACTAACCTCAGTCTTTCGCTTGGCTCCTTTCTTGTTTCCTCTCCCCTTTGACAGAGCTTTGCTAATCTTCCTTACTTGTCCCACTTCAAAAAACACCTGTAGAGTCAAAGCAACATAATACCATCAAAGCATAGAGATCTATAACCATAAACAATATATAATCAGATATATATTAACCATACAAATAAATATATCAATACAAGATTCAGAGATATACAAGAATATGGAGGAAAACTCAAATAGCTTTATTGATAGAAGTAGTAGAAGAGAGGATTACAACCCATTGATCTGAACCAATGCCATCCTCCTAGCATGAAAGCCCTCTTCACCTTATGAAAAGCTAGATCACCCAACACTATGATGTTCCACAGAGAAACCAACAACACTTCCTTACAAGATAGAAAATTCCAGCCCCCTGGATCTCTAGGATGAGGGATCCATATATAGATATTTGTAGGTGGGCGAGTCAGCTTCAGGGTTTTTGATTAGTGTCATTTCTCTGATAGTTCTTGGTTCCACTTGGAGATTTCATGATCTCTTACTCATCCCTGGGCAAATTCAGAGAGGCAAGTGTCAAATGGGCAGTTTCTAGAAGATTCTCTAGGTTTCCACCTAGCCAACTACCTCTGCCATTTGTCTGCTCTTGCTCATCACACCTTAAAGAAGGGATTTTTAGTATGCATCACACTTTTTGCATGTAGCAGGTGAGATGCATCACACCCTTAGCAATGAGCAGCCTGTATGGTCCAGTTTTGACCAATTCTGAGTAGTTTTTTAGGGAGAATTTCTGGGAGATGATGTAATCAACTGACCTTGTTCCTTTAGGGTATGAAACAAAACTTTTAGGGGCTTAGAATCCCTTGGTTTATGGACATATGAGATTGGGGTTGCAGTGCCCAAATATGTCTATAACAACTGCCCCCTAAAGCATGAGGTCGTAAATTTTCTGATGTCGGGTGAAATGCTTTATCATGAGGATCCGAGGTTTTTCGAACTAGAAGGTGACCTGTAATAAGATAAATATAATACATTATCGTCATAATATTTTTCATGATCTAGCTGAGGCGGGCATCCCCATGCTCAGCTTTATAAATTCATTTTCATGTACATTGGACAGACAACCGTTTGTGTGGCAGACTGATGATTCTGGTAGAACCATCATCCTTTAGCTTCGATGATTATTTGTGCAGCTATGATGTACATTTGATGTCTTTATTTTCCTGAATATATCACAGCCTGGATGGATGAAACTAGATCCAAGGTCTTCAAACTCGTTCAATCTTCACGCGAAGTACAAGTCAATCCATGTGAAAGGATGTTCTGACGTCGAACATGGAAAGACATCGCCTCATTACCAGCCAATGTTAATAGGCGCGAGAGTAATCACCGATAATGATGATGACCCTCAAGGTACGGCAGTACAATTCACGTGGTGCGAATACATGAGTCGATGTCGAACACCATGCAAAATCTCCTAGTCAAAGGCCATTGATGTAAACCTATCGTCGGAAGTGAGAAACTTGCCATTGAGGCATGCAAGCTTCAAAGTCTTGAAAGGGTTGTTCCTAAGTCAACTTCTTGGATAATAAGTTGAGGTTGACAAGAAGTGACCCGTCATAGGAGGGCCTTAATGAATCCCACATCTACGACATGAAATGGAGAAAATGATTTTACGGAGGTGAAAACGATCTGATGATACAACATTCAGGGTGGCGGTCATGAAAGAATGAAGCGTGAAGGTATTGCAGTGGATGAGATGTAAGCTGGGTTGGTGAATTCTTTGAGCAACTTCTCTTGAACATATCAGCGACACTGAAATGGATTGGTAACATTAACCCCAAAGTTGGATGGTACGGAGGACCAATGGTGATACGACCGGTGAACAGAATAACCCAACCCGACTCAATCATCGTGATAGAGTAAAAGTGTCATGTTCAAGAGCGACTTGTTACCAATAAAGTTTCTTCAAGTTTTCTTCCCAATTTTTCCCTAGTCATTGCTGACTAGTACCTCTTTATTTTTTCAAGCTTGAGGAGGGTAACATATTCTTGTTCTATAATTTTCCCTTCGCGCAAACCCGTCGCTATGTTTTAACAAGCCTACCGACAGTGAAACTCGCTCTCGTCTACATGGAAAAGTTTGTCGCTATTTTTTTAACGAGTTTAACGACTCGGTCGTTTTCAATTCTAGAGAGTCTAAAAAGAGATGGAAAGGAAACTCTAGTAATCCTTTTTCATAGTATAATCCCCTAAGTCTGAAAAAGTATAAAATAATACGAAAGGGATGACTTTTCGATAGTTTTAACGAGCCGAACAAGACAAGCGCTCGATCTTTTTGTGTAATGATCCCTCAGGTCCAAAAAGATTAAAATCTAGAGGAGGGGTGGCACTTCCAATCACTTTAACGAGCTGGAGAGGCCAATTGCTTGGCAATATTTTCATA